>JAOXNX010000019.1:3157395-3173391 GCA_028566075.1 Solidago caesia | reverse complement strand
TAAGGATATAGGTGTTTAAGGCTAAATTTGTCAATTGCATTTAATCACTAAGGTCATTATTGTAAATGAAATGTTAACACTACATGTAATCGTCGATCGAGCTCATTCATAAAATGCTTTCAAAAATTGCATCGTTTTCTCTTTTTTTTTTCTTTTTTTTTGAATCAGGATCTATGAATATGCATGTTGACATAATGAAATGCATAACATGTAGTGCATCTTTGCGTTTATCTATATATATTTTAATTGGATTTTTCTAATGACTGTCAATAACACGCATAAAAAGGTTGTACCTTTCTACACTAAAAATCCACCTCCTAATTTTATGATAAAAGTACAACAGTTTTATGCACGCTAATGACAACCTATAAATAAACCTGAACCTTATGTATATACATATAGATCTTTTTAAAAAAATGGTATATAAATCTTTGCATAGTAAATCGGTACATTTTGGTAAATATTAATTAAATATTAGACTTAAAATGGTATATAAATCTTTGCTTAGTAAATCAGTATATTTTGGTGCACATTCCATATCCTAATATTAATTAAATATATTAGAATTAAATATTAAATATTGAAATTAAAATTAAAATACAAAAATAAGTCAAAATTCTAACAATTTGACAAATAAGCTAAAATCCTACTTGTCATCTAAATAAATATGCCACATAAGCTATTTCATATCCTCTCTTAGTTATATATAAAGATATGTTTAAATTTCTAGCATGTTTGAAGATTGTAGCAACTTTTATTTTATTTTTTAACTATTCATCAAAATTTATTTCAAATGGTTTGGTTTTGGTAAGGTTAACCACAACCAATAAAAAAGGTCAAAATTAAAATCCGTTGTAACGCGCGGGTATTCTTCTAGTATATTATAAAATATTTGAGGGGTGTCTTAAAATTTCAATTTTTAAATACATTTCAATTTTACTCTTGCATTTCTTTGTATATACTAAAAGACAACTATCCTAACCACTTATTGACCAATCAAAAAGCTCAATTTCATCAAATTAGTATTTGCTTATGTCATAATTAATAATTAAAAATAAAAATTATGAACCCGCACAAAATTATTGTATATATCTTTTAGTATATGTAAAGATTACTTTATATAATTACAAGATATATCTTTTATAAAATATCTAGAAACATATATTACTGTTATTTTTATTATTATTTCCATATATTTTATCGATTGTTTATGGAGAAAAAAACAATAATAATACTAATTAATTGGATTATTAAGATGAGAAATCATAATCTTGAATTTGATTATTTTATTCATATAATAATACTAACCAATTTATTCTTGAATTTTATATAAGTAGACCATCCGATTAAAAAAATAGAGAATAATCTTATTATGTGATTAATAAGAAATAAGAAGATAATCCTTACAAATATTAGTTTTTTAAGATTTTTGTTTCCTGCTTATATTTTATAAAAATTAGGATTATTTATATGCAGTTATTTAATTAAATAATGAAACTAAATAAATATTTACCAATTTTACGAAAATATAATTGAAGGGTTCTTGAAACGATATATGGTGTTTTATTTGAATACATGCCCTTATAATCAATATTAAATAATCATATTTTTTAGATAACATAAATAATTTAAAATTTTTATTATTTAAATAATTAAACTCTTATATTAAAAATATTATTATCTTCTTTATTGCCATAAATATATATTTTCCATCATTTTTCCTATATTTAGTTTTCATAAAAAGTAATTAAATTTTATTTAAAAAAATGAATAAGGGTTATGTAGTAGAAAAAGTATTAGATTAAGAATTTATAAACAAATCCAAACAAACTACAACTTAGTCATCTAGAACTTTAATTTTAATGATACTAGTCAAAAATAACTATTAGTTGTATAATTATTTTTTCTTTTCTTTATACAATAACTAATCGTATAATATATAGTCAATCCGTATCAAATTAAAATTTGCTTATGTCATAATTTATAATTTAAAATAAAAAATATAAATCCACACAAAAATTATTATATATATACTTAATTAAAAAATAAATCTAATTTAAAATTTAAAAGTTAAATAAATCTATTATACAAATCTATTACCTGAATTAAAGGCTACGAACCATCTTAAATCCATCATACAAATCTTTTACCTCAATTAAAGGATAAGAACCCTCTTAAATTATTGGATCTCGGAATTAAGTAATAACATATCTTTATATTTCATTATCAAATAAAATCAAAATTTTAAACAATTTTATATTTAATCTTATCTTGAATATATATCGTAAATATCTCGTATATTTGACACGGGTCTAAATCTAGTAAGGTATTATAGGTTAAAGAAAGTTTGACGGTGGTATTTATTTGATGGTAATTAATTAAAGAGGGGTATGAATTAGGAAGGTTGCAACAATATATATATTATTCTTGTTGCGTTGGAGTATGAAGAATTTTTTTTGAACAAAGTTACTATATTGGTAGAAAGATAGTGGAACTTGTGGTGAAGCTGAGGGGATATTGGGAAGGGGAAAAAAAAAAGACGACAAAGACCAAAGTAAATAAAACTACGGGCATTAAACCACTTAGACGCGCAAAAACGGAAACATATCCCTCCGAATCACCGATGGTTGGTCGGTGACTGGATGATGATTTTTCTGGCATTGGTCTTTTTTTTAAAGGAAAATGATAAATGCAGCCCTTAGGGCTGCACTTAACGTGTATAAAAAAGTTGTACTTTCCATATCAAAAGCCCACCTCTGAATTTTATGATAAGTGTACAACTATTTAATGCACCTTATATACAGCCCTTAGGGTTTTGTTTAGCAAAACCCTTTTGTTTATTTCAGGTTCATGATGATAATGAATAGGATAAATACAGATGAATAAATGCTCAAGACAAAGGTGATTGAACCATTTAAACACCATGAATTTTTATTTTTTTTATTACTCATGCTATTATCTATAACACTATATATAAAACATTTTTTTCTTTTCTTATTTTTTAAAAGATAATTTGATCTACTTAAAATATCTTCATCCTTATTTATTATTTTAAATATCCCTCCTTGATATACCTATATATATAGAGAGAAAGAGAGAGATTAGATATAATTTGACTTTTTTTACTTAAACCCCTAATCACAAATGTTGGTTTTTAAAAAAATAGAATAGAATAACTAAATCGTTTCTGTTTTTTAACACCCAGTTTCTATTTGGGTGGTGCTATTTCCACCTAATAAGACAACTGATCGTACAACAAACAATGCATACCGTACAAGTATTTAATGCGTAAAAGATGTGAAAATAGACAAAAGGAAGTTGGAAATAGAAGGACTGTTCTATTTCTATTTAGCGAAAACAAAAAAACAATTTATATATCATTTCAAATAAAAGGAACCTTTAATTTAAATACATATGAACGTAGACTTGAAAAGCCTTCACTACCTTCTGAAAAGATAGACAACTACTCTCTGCATCCATTATTTAATTTTTTTGTACTATGATTTAAAAGGTTGTACTAAAAACAATTTATATATCATTCTAAATAAAAGGAACATTTAATTTAAGAGTAAATTACATAAACCGTCCCTGTGGTTTGTTATTTTTTTCAGTATCCATCCCTCGTTGAAAATGTTTGCATAAACCATCCTTGTATGGGTAAACTTATGACATAAACCGTCCCTCATCCAACTTAAATGACTAATTTACCCCTATTTCAATATTTTAATAGTTACTTAATATTTTAATTATTTTCTAAACATAATAATAAAAAAAAAAATCTTTTTCTTCCTCATCTACCCCAACATTTTTTTTCACCATCTTCTTCATTTTTCTTTTCCACTACCATAGTTGATTATGACATTCTAAACTTTAAGAAAAAAAAAAAAAGAGAGTTCTTGTGCTGGTTTGTATGAAGCTACTATTTATTTACTTATTTAGGTTTTTCACCAGATTTGAAAATCTCATCAAAATCTCGTATTTATTTACTTATTTAGGTTCAAATTTTTTTAAATAGATATTTTAATTAAATTATGTATATTAACAAAATAAATATTTATCTAATTATGTTATATTCATACTTGTGCTTTCCATATCAAATTTCACGTCTTTCTCTGATGACAAAAAATAAAATTAAAAATTTGCTAATTAAGAAGAGAAGTTCATAAAAAAAAAATATAAAAAAAGGATACTTTGAAAAAGCAATTCAACAGTCACGTATCGTGCTATATAATATTAAATTAAATTAATTTTCTCTTATTATACTTTGCATTACTCTACTCTAGTTATGTAAGGAGATGGAAAATTTTATCATTCTATAAAATTTTAGCATATTTTCTGATGTGGTAAAACCGTAAAAATGAACAAAATGTGTACTTGTGTGGCCTATATGAAACTTTTAAGAAAAGCGTGGCCTTGATGAAAAAATTGAATCTTTAGAGGGCGTTTGAGATTGTGTTTTGAAGTAATTATCTGATTATTGCATTTGCATAACGCAAATGATGAAAAAAATTGTTTGGTAAAAAAATTGATTATCTGCGTTTTCATAAAGACAAAAAGTAGTTTTGGAAAAACAGGTGGATACATGCTTTTTCAAAACGCATTTTTTAAACGCAAAATTTATTTTACAAACGCAATTCCAAACCCCCTAAAAATTGAATCTTGGAAAAGCAGGTGGAGAAATTGAAGTTTTTACCCCTTTTTTTCCTTTCTTTTTGTACCTTTTTTTTTATGGACATTTCTTGACCAGATTAATCTATCTTCTAGATTACAATCCATCAAAAGAGTTCCAATAAAGACACAATTCCCGGTGATAACAAAGACACATGCACTAAGATAACCTTAGACTTGTAAAGCCGATTAAACCATGTCCTCAAATATATCACTGACTTTTCGGCTTAATAAGCACATTAAACACCAATTTTCACACTGGCTCATTTTCTTGTTCTTCCACGCTAAATCACTTATTAACTTATAAAAATCAAACTCTCACAATGGTTCGAGTGAATCGAGTAAAAAGATTTTCAAGATTAGCTTATTTATTAATTACTCGGCTCAAGCACTACTCAATTAACTTTCAAAAAATGTATTCAAACTCGAATATATATATATATTTTTTACATGGTTGATACTTATTTATATTTTTAACTTCATTTTTATTACTAACTAAATTTCAAACTCAAGTTGTTTGTTTACTAGTTTGATAAATTAGCATAATAATTTAAACTTAAGTTCAACTAATTTCATTTATAATCACAAAAGACATTGTGTTACCATTCAAGAGCTCATAAAACCCGGTTTAACTAGGCCCATAGGACTCGCACATATCAGTAAAAATCATCATCTAATTTATACAGGTGACTTGTAAACCATAGATGTGGGATCGGTTTTAATGACGTATCAACTTATACGATTGTCATGCTGTCAAAAATACTTGTCATATGATGAAACGAATAAAAAAATTGATACATATAATAAAAGTTTTAAAAATTAGATACACAAATAATAAAAAAAGATTCAACATATTTTCATATTATTTACTTTTTACATATACATCAACTCGGATTGGGCTGTGTCAAGCCTAAAAACCTTGCTAGTATAAAGCTTAAATAAACCCATATAATTTTCACAGGGAGCTGTAGAACTAACAACTCTATTAAAGGGTCTCTGACAGACTGACACAGGCCATGACACCAGCGTAAACCACCTTTTGCGCCGGTCCTTCGACGTAAAAGGCCAACATGAAGGCCAAGGTGAGAGTGGGTTCGCGGTATGTCCACGGTAAAAGTAGTTTTTTTTTTGGTAACAGCTATATGCATAAAAATAAATTACATCTTTTTAAAAAATCCAACCGTTTTGTAAACGGCTATACTCTTTTTTTCCACCTTAAAACTCTAAGGGCACTCCCATCGGTCACAACGTGACCTCGTTGTGACCTCGTTCTCACAACACCAATATTACCATCTACTCGTTGTGACCTCGTTGTCAAATTCTCACCACAACGCCAATGTCACGGCCTCGTTGTGGAAATCAAATTATGTTGAGAACGTGCAAAGATTCCATTTTTGTTTAATGAGTTTGGCAGAGGTGGGGTACTTCCAAAAAAAAAGTGGGTTTTATTTTTATTTTATTTGGGTTTAAATAAAAATGATAAATATATGGTAATGATGTGGAAATAAAAAATTGAGAATTTGAGAATTTGGTGGTATGGTTGGTAGGGAGTAAATTCTGGGTAAATTTTGGGAGAAAGGGATGATGTGACGCTGATGTGGCAGTGAGAATTTGAGAATGTGGTGTTATGGATGGGAGAGGCCTAAGAACAACCCCCCTTATTATATCATCATTCTCAATTAAAAAAATTATAAACTCACGCACATATACACTTTCTATCTCCATCCCCAAATAAAAAAACTAATAAAACATACACACATACACACCATATGGCCCTACTAAAGTTCGTCCAACCATTTCATTTTTTGGCCGAGCCATGACGATGAAGTAGCACGCCGGGGTGCTGCTTATCTCGACATACACGCCGAACCTTATGCCGAACCCATGCAAACACGATAGGGAGCGGCCTAATGTTTTACAAACAGAAAAAAATAGTGGAGACGTTTAAAATGACGTAACGAAACCCACATTATCAATAAATTTGTAAATGATCTCCCAAAAATCAATCGAATTTTAAACTTAAACATGAACGATTCACATACCAAATAGTATATTTTTGCAAATGTTATTACTCGGTAATTCGGTATTATTATTTAGTAAGTATTTAGTGGTGGTTCAAGTCTAAAAATAAAAAATAAAAAATAAATAAATCATATTTCTATAATATTCCAACTTTGTACCCATTTGACCCATTTGAGATAAAACATAATCCAAACTCAACGGTCATATGTTCAAACTGACACCTCTGGTTTTAATTGACAGAGCAATGCCTTTAAAAGATCGGTTTGAACTTATTCAGTCATGCTTTACTCTGTCTCTTTTAACTTAAGCAGTTCATTACAAGTTTATGTTGGAGAAAAAATAAACAAAGAAGACTAATTCGAAGTGGTGAGAGTAGTTATTATGTGATAAACATAAACAAATTTATGTGATCGCTTCTAGAAGTGGTGAGCGTAGTTATGATGTACTGTAATATCTTTCTTCTACTTAGAAGTTTCTTTCTATCTTTTATATTTGAGAAAACAACAAACAAAGGGGACTAATTCGGCTTGAATATTTGGTTGATATCTAAACTGGAAAAAATATCATAGAGGATACCATGAGTCCATGACAATAAAATGTTCGAAAGTTACATACTGTGTCAGTGTAACAACCGTCATTTTAGCACTTCGTTTAGGACTAAACTCAATTATCTTTCATGATTAAGTTTAATCTCATCTATTTTAGACAATCTTAATAAGTGAAATTCTTAGGATTCAAAAATTTTAGCTTGGCACATAGATGTATCCTAAAGCCGTTTAACTATTAGCTATCTAGAAAAATGCCTATGCAATAAAATGTCCAAGACTTTAATAAAAATTATAATGTGTATTTAAATATACATTTCTATGACAACAATACTAATTTAACTAAACATCCATGTATGTAATGTTTTGACACAATTTTATATACAGAAGTATGTGGACAATTTTATATACATTGGCACAAAAATATCTTCTTTTTGAGGATGGAAATCGGAGTCAACAAGGACAAGAGGAGACAAGAGTTTGTAGTCCCATGCTTTTGAATCATCACACTAGACCTACTACTACACTCAAGCAACAACTCTTCCTTACAAACTCAAACACAAAGAAAAACACTGAATTTACTCTCTTCCTCCCCCCCTCATTCGAATTTCACATCAAGAACATCAAGGGAAATCATCAAACAAACTCAAGAACATACATTTTCATTTATTTGTGCAAGAACTCAAGTTTGAAATCGGTTTTAAAGGCATCAATAACATTTTGTAAGTAAATTCACTTCTTTAAAAATGTTAGGTCTTGTGACATTACACATAATTTATAAAGATTTTACTTTGATCTTAGTCATTTCTTCGTTCTTACTAGAAAACTTTGTCTCTTGAGAATTCATCATATATGGTACATATTGCAAGTAAGGAAAACCTTAGATCACTTGATGTTGGTAGATCTACCATGAAGACACTTGGATGGCTAAGATATAGAGGCTTGATCCATGATCCAGCCTATGTCAAGTGATTTAAGCGAATGTTTTGGTTTAGATCTGAAAGCGTGAAAGTGAAAGATGGATCTTTGGCTGTGTAAATCTTACATCACTGTAATATGGTTTAAGTACCACTAATCGTAAATGTACGGATCAAATAACTAAACAGGGATTAGAGAAAATCATTTGCAACCTAGCTATATGGAGTATATGTCTCCAAGGTAGAATTTAACTATCAATTTAAAAATGCAATTGCTACAATCTTTTATTCTCATTATCTCATATGTCCAATTAATCTAAAGCTCTGTATTTATATATTTTGATAAGCCAATGGTTGGTTCCACTTACATAAAGGTTAACCCTCCTTTTAAGCAATCACGCGCAAAAAGGTTAGTCAACCACGTAGATGACTGGATGAACTAAATAAAACATTTATAAACACTGGTTAAGACTTAAGAACTGCTATCATAAGCCTTGTTGGCTATAATGACAGTTCTAATGAAGAGACTTATTGAAGAACAGATTTTCAAAACACATTTTTTCCTCATGGCACCGATCTTTTACAGCTTATATGTTGAAATTAACAATGTCTCGTTAGTTGCATCCTTTTTTTTTTGCCATTCACATAATAATACAACAACAACAATACCCAATCCGTGCCGAAGCGGGGTATGAGGGAGGTAAGATGTAGACAGTCTTGCCTCTACCTAAAGGTAAAGAGACTGCTTTCATAAGGACCTCCGGCCAAAAGGGGAAGAATAGTACAGTATTGTGGAAAAACAAACGTAAAGATTATTGCCACATCCATTGAACGGAGAAGACTTGTGTGTTTATCTGGATATCCAAATGAAAGAAATATAAAAAGGAGAAAAGAAAAGAATTGGTTATTTACCTCTCGTTGAGATCGGGATCACCAAAAGGTCATAAGTAAAGCATACATTTACAATAATCAAACTACGATATCATATTACATTATAGATAATGGAGTGCTCGAAAATGTATCAAACTATAGTGAAAAATATGTAGTATGCATCGAGCTTTACATGGATCTATTGTATGTATCCAAGTTATGAAAATTACTATTATATGCATCAGGTATACATGGTGTTCATATAGCTGCCATCTTCAGTTTCATGTCATATTGTCATCGGTTTAGAAGATTTTGATTGGTCGAATATAAAGAATAGTAACTTTTTAAAAGTTTGATACACACAATAAATCCATGAACTTTAAATGGATCTATTGTGTCTATCCAACGTTTGAAAATTACTATTTTATGCATTAGGGTATATGTTGTTAAAATGTAGTCTTAACTTGTGTTAGTTTTAGGACTAAAATTGTTATTTTGAGAGTTGTTTTGTAGGTTGTTTGAAAGTTGGGCTAAAAGTGAAGAAATGGGAAACTTGAAGGACTATCTGAACTATTGGTCAAAGTATTGAGGCTGCAAGTATTTAAAGACTCAGATGATCGTTTTAGGGCATACAAAAAATATCCACACATATTCGTATCCTCTCTTTACTCTTTGTTTTCTTTCTTTAATTCAATAATAATTCAGTTTTTGTAATAGAACTATTATCATCTTAGATAATAGATTCACAACAGATTAGCTGGGGTGAATTTGTGGTTTGTTTGATTGTGTTCATAATCTGATTGAGATCAGGTTTGTAGAATTGTTTATTGTTGGTTAATTGAATTAAGATTCACAGATGTTTTAGTTTATCAAATCTGTTTTTCATCATATGTGGCGTTCATATAGTCTGCTATGTCCAGTTCCACAGTGGCGGAACTACTCTAGACATAGGGGTAGCCCGGGCTACGGGTCCGCTAAATCTGTGTAGTTTATTTTTTTTTGGAAAATGATGTATTCTTTATTAATGCTACGGGTCAAAGTAAAATGGGATACCGGTCAATGTAACTAACTCTAAACGTTTGAAAGATTTTCCTAACAATAAAACTTATAAAGATGTAGATGTACTTGTACATCTAAATAAGAAACGAAAACTATCAAAAGTGCCAATAACTCTTAAAACCACTAAAAATAGCGAAAAATCCTTGAAAATTGCTAAATAGCCTAACAATTTAATCATTATCGTTACTTTATACCGATACAAGGCTAGCGATAAAAATTTTTGTGCTACGGGTCACTTTGGATCCTGGTTCCGCCACTGTTTTGAATAGTCCATTTGCTTCATGAAAATTGCAAGTTTACAGCTATTTCCTTTTTTGTGTGGAAATTTCAAGTTAAATTCATCTATTTGCCTATAATATCAAAGAAAACAATAGTAGGGATATAAGTCAACATAATTACATAACTCATTTATGTATCTTAGGCCCAGGGGAGTAGTAGTCAAACAATTTCCTTAAAATATAAGTAAAGATAGTGGAATAAATAAATACGTTATCTTTAGCATTCTAGAAATTCAGAACTTCTGGAAACTGCGGTATTATTCACTGAAAACCCGGATAAAAAGTTGATGATCAATCGACATTATAATAAAAACTTGTAACTAATTAGTGTCATTCCAAAAATTTCATCTCTAACATATTAACCAACTCAAATCTATTGACACTGCCACTTCCATCAAATTCATGTTTTTGGAAAAATGTAGGGGGGTCTCAAATTCATTTTGTGATTCACATATCAGACAGAGTAACATGAATGTTTACCTCAGACGGGTGTGAATTTCCCCATTTGACTGCAGTTTTAATGGATGGACATATGTTTTCGGGGGAGATAGGCAAGTAAGTTTCCATTGGGGAAAGGCCTCGGCTGAAGAAATCATCATACTTCGGGTTGATTATAAGAGGAACACAACCACATGACAGAATATACTTTAAGCTTACAGACCAAGCATAACCCTCAGCATATATTTTATACCTGCATAAAAATGAGCATGGATCGATTGACTTAATACAGCTTCTGGATAAAACATCGACTATTTTAAATAACAGAAAAATACCCTTCAGAAACAATAAAATGAGACACTTCAAGGTAATGGCATCTTACCGATGATTACACTGGTTAGATAATTTGGAATTCTTGAACCCATCCAATATTTCCTGTGCCCAATTCTGCAATACAATGTTAAATCAGAAAGGTACGCAGGCTTATTAAGATTTTGAACAACAGAAAACATATACAGATTATCGGATGAAAAAAAAAAAAATCAAATCGTCAGTAGTTATTGAGACAAATTAGTACCTGACGCATTATTTGTGCTCCCCACTTATTTGTGTCATTACAGAGCAACAAATGTTCTCGAATTGGAGAAAGAACATATGGATTTCCTTTCCAATATGCATAAGGGAACTTCTTTTCCCAACTAATCATTTGTGAACCTTTTTTAATGCTTTCAAATTCCTCTTGCCAAGGTCCCAGGTTAACTTCTACCCTGATACAAAATTTTCATCAATACAGGTTAGCTATATACCTAATTACACGTTAAGTTACATTTACTTTGTTCATCCTTACTTATGGGGAAAGTATGTGTTCATCCATATCATTCAATTACAGATTACACACACAACAAACATTCTATAGTTGACGAAATTCAAACATTTTCTGTCAGATGTCGCTCTAAAGGACAAACAAGACTTAAGTTCTTGCAATTTATATATTACTTAAAAATACTTATTTGTTATCCCTTTCAATTCAATGCACTGTCTACATGAAAATATGGTAGCTTTTACCATAATTTCAAGGTCACTCAAAAAGAAATTTACACGGGTATATCAGTTAGAAACATTACAACGATAGTTAACTGCTTAACCAACAACTGCATACACATACAAGGTTCAAACAGTTTTCTGATAAAAGCTGGTTAGTTGAACTTACCAACCCCAAAAAGACCAATCAGGAAATGGGATATCAAAATGATTAGGTGTGGTGCAGTAACGAAAAACCGGCAAAGGCATAGCAGAATGGTCATTCCTGTGAACAATAGGCCTATCCATACAATCAAACATTATATCCACATCCGGGATATTTCCTGAAAACCTTTTAAGAAGCTGCAACATCCCCCAAACCGTAAACAAAGCCCGGCTCTGCACACAATCATAATAATAATCCACATACAATTTCCCACCAATAATTAAAATCCTCAAGGAAGCAAATTTCTTAGCTTCCATCAAATTTGCATAAGAAATCCTAGTTTTCGCCCATGGCTCAAGATCATGATGTATCCATCTGTAAAACTCGGGACATTGTTCAGGTTCATGAGTGAAAGTTGCCTGACCATTGCTAGACGCCGTTTTACACGAAAGATAAGAGCATCGGACGATTTTAGATGCTCGAGCTATCTTGGTCTCGTTTTGAAAAGCCTTGGGTGGGAATAAATGCCATGGAGTTGGCTCTAAGTTATGTCCAATAACTGTTTTTGTTTGAGTAGCCATGTTGTCCAACTGGTTTCACAAAATGTCACAATGAATACACACATTTATAGGTACATTGTATGCATATACACATACCAGTGGGATTGAGTATAGTTGTTGGCGTATTGTAATTTTTTTTATTTTTTAACCTAAGTATCTGACCAGCTTTGCAAGCCGACTAATCCCACGGCGACCATCCGCACCGGAGTCGTCACAGGTGAATCTCCGTGGGGTATATTTTTTTTTTCTCCTGGGATTCGAACTTGGGACTATTTTCACTGACCATGCCTTTACCACTTACTACTCAGTTATAAATTGTGAATTTGTGATTATTAAAATTCCAAAAACATAACCAGATAATCACATAATCATTCATTTATAAAATGTGATTATCTTTCACAATGATTTTTTTTTATATAAAAAGTTCTAAATGTTATTTGAGTAAGAAGCACCGACACAAATTTGGCAAAAACATGTTTTAGACATTTAAAACGTGACTTTTAAATTGTTGTCTCGAAGATTACGAGTTACACTACATACGTACGTAATTACGTATACATACATACATACATATACATATACATATACATATTAACATATGTATATTTATGAAAAAAAGTATGCATAAAATAAAAGAGAGTATACCTGAATAAGAACAACGAAGACGAGGATGAAAAGCAACAAGAAAACACAGAAACGAGCAGGAGGAAATGGAAACAGTACTGTTTTTCTGGAAAACAATCCCATGATTTTTTTATATATTTTTTTATATATCATGTGTTGTACAATGAATGAAATTAAGTTATATTGAAACCAGATTATTATTATTATTATTATTATATTATTATTATATATGTTAATTTTATTTATTACAGAATGGTATGTTGGAATTAGAACAAGCAAAGAAGTTCACTAGTTCATGATAGCGTTTTCCGCTTCCTACTCCTTACTACCGACTTCTTCTCTCGAGATACCATATTTTACAGTTTCAACCCCTCTCCTCATAATTTTATAAACGTGTAAGTTGACTTATATTTGTTAAGACTTTTCTTTTTTTTTTGGAAAATTTATTGTTAAGATTTTAAAATATCATATATATCCAATTAAATTTTTAAATATTAATGTTATTATGGTAGAATATTTGGGAAGGATCTATGTATATGTTACGTAATAATAATAATATGTAATTAGGGATTAAGAAAGAATGATATATTTGTATATCACAAATGTTATTTTTAGTTTTAAAAAAATTTAATGTTTTATTTTGATTAAATTTAATCATTTAGACATTTTTGATATTTTACAAGTTTAATAATAATATTTTTGATATTTAGAAATTTAGTTGCATATATGATATTTGAACTTTAACAATGACATATATGAAATTTTCTCTTTTTTTTTTAACGGCAAATCTACTATAAGTCTATATTTCTAAAATACTTGATGTCATGGATTGAACTTGGACTTTACCCCAAGAGATAAGAGTATTTATCAAATAGGCTAACCCCACATTGGTTATGAAGTGCGTAGAAAACCTTAAATGGCGTATCAAAATCTTAACATAAATATGGGTTTGAATATTATTAGATAAATATTTTATTAAAGTTTAATATAAAGGTTTAAAACTCGAAAAAAGTTACATTGTTTTTTATACCTTTTTCTTAGACTTTTATAAAATATTTATCAAACAAGATTCTAACCCATATTTATTTTAAGATTTCGATATTCCGTACCAATATTTATGTTAGTTTAAACCCATATTTATGTCAGAATTTAGAATATCATATATTTTTTTCAACCTTAATTCTATTTTTGAAAGAAATATTTGAAGCTAATATATATATATTTTTTAATATTGAGTATCATAATTCAGCTTCAAAAAATTAATTTATCATTTTTTTTATTTTTATTATTATTATTTTTTTAGAACGGCAATATCATTTTTATATAACATTTTGATTTGATGTTATAAAACCCTTAGTTTCACTAATAATTACTTTGTTCATTAATAATATAATTCAGTTTACAATTTAATTATACGAAAGTGTTGTACAATTATGGATTAATTTATGGATGAAGATAAAAGAAATTTAAAAGAATATCTTAAATATTTTATTTTTTTTCCAAATATATAGATGAAAATATAGAGATGGATAGAGTAGTCTAAGTCAATTTGATTATTCTAAACTCTAAAGTCTATAAATGTTGGTATTGGATCCAACAACTTAACAAGCGGCATGACCACGTTTTGTTTAAATAAATTGGTTAGAGGAGTGGCTCCGTAGTTCAACCGCAATGAGGAAATATTAAGTCACGACTCACGAGTAAAGATATTTAGAAAAATTAGAAACTATATAATCAAATCCTAATCCTAATCGGATAAGTGAATCATGTGTGTCACACAATAACTAAGAATAAACATTTAATTAAAATAAAAAACATTGTGGGTTCACAAAGATTCGAACATGGATTCTGTATGTGAAAGGTAAATAATTATAACATGTTGTAAATTTTTTGTTAACTCAACTTTAAACTTTTACTACCAATCGAATACATTGCTATACTAGATTTTCTTTCAAATTTAAAAATAATTTGACTTTTTAACATACCTGTATCCACAAATGACTCTTCTTCCCTAAACAACTTTTCACACCTTTATCACTGCAATAATATATGTTCTTTTCTAAACGGTATTCCCTTTTACATTTCGCTCCCTTTTGGATTTCGCCCACAACAATAATATATGTTCACTGCAATAGCTTACAGTATATTAGTTCTATTATATGTATGTTTTATTAATGATTAATGATAATTGATTATTGATATTGATTATTGGTACAAAATCAGTAACCGTATGGAAGAAGTGTTTCAAATATTGTTTGGGCGATTGAAGATATTATATGAAATATGGAATATATTGTATAGAAGATGAAAGGTAATATTACAATCTTACTTTTATTAATAAAAAAAATTCCACACAGATCATATTTTATCTCAATCTTTTCTATTTGAACCTCAAACAATCAAAGATATATTTTTGATTTATAAAGTCAGATGTTTATTTTGTGAAAGATTTCCCACGTGTATATATATATTATTATCTTGATTCAGATTTGGAAATATAAAACTTTATTCAGTGAAAGATTAGGGGATGTTGTATGTGAAATCATTTTTTTCATTTGTAACATAGGTGTTGTTGACAACACCTAACTAGGTGTTGTTATACACAGTGGCGGAACTTGAACACTTTCTTTGGGAGGGCCAAAATGCTTGATGCCTAAAGTGTATCTAGTATGCTTTATTTCAAGCCTCATTGTCACTCATTTTAAGCATTATGTGTAGAGCTTTGCTTTGCCCATGAATAATTTAGAAACTTATTGCAATGTTTAATTGTCCATTTACATTGAAAAACATTTGACTATTTGAGCATAAAATGGTTGTCTATTCTTCCCA
>JAOXNX010000019.1:3091416-3105029 GCA_028566075.1 Solidago caesia | reverse complement strand
ACCCACAGCTGCCACCCGTCGCCCCCACCACTGCCGCCACCGCCGCCACCACCACACCCTTGCCGCATCGTGCGGACATATGTCTAGTATATTACAGTAGTATATTAATAAATAGACAGTTGTTTCTATAGGTACGAGTTGCGTACATTTGGAACTTTAGGATTTGTTCATAAAAATATTTTTTAATATTGCATTAAAGTTATCGTTAGTATATTTTTTTTCTTTCCAAGTAAAAAAAAGAAAACAAGTTGATAAAACAAACATGATAAAACAACTATATATGTGATTACTTCTGACCAAAATTTATTCCTGAACTGGTACACTTGACTATGTAATTTGTTTATATGAAACTAAACATGATCAAGGGCTCAGGACCGGCTTAACATTATTGATGGCCTGAAAGCTTGAAAACTTGAAGCTATTAACATGTACTCATGTAGTGTTCAATTAACTGACCATAGGCAACCGTCTGGCCCATTAAGCTTATTGGGCAAGCCTTGTACATGAGCTATCTTAATGTATGTCTTTTTATTTATCGAATATTTGATTGGTGAAAATTAATCGAGGAAAAACAAAATAGTCCTCTAGTTGCCGTGATAAATACTTTTACGGTGAAGGCGGCCGGCTCCACCCTCTAAAATGGTTGTATGTGTGAGAATACGACTTCTCTATTCAGCACATTATAATTATAAGAAAAAAAATTCGTCTTCATTCGATCCGAAATAAATAGACTTATTTGGTGTGTTTCTTGTTCATAAATTTTGTCTAAATTTCAACGGCCATGGTCTTTAGATGAATTTAATCATGTTGATTCCATTAGGGATTGTTATGACAAACTTGACAATGACCATTATGGCTTGATAGCAGATATTCTAACTTATATATGGCCTAAGAAAATAGTCTATTTTGCAAGCTGTTAGAATATAGAAGTATACAAACTATACTTTGTTTCTCTATACGATAGTAATATCTATTGTAAGTGGTCTACGTGATTGTCGTCCAATTAAGACATGCCACGTTAAGGATCATTGAAGCAGAGAAGAATTATCGACCAATTGTTATGTGAATATGAATAAATATGTATATACAATTATTTATAAATAGCTTACCATTTATCATGAAAATTACAATATTTTATGGTCATCTTGTTATGGTTGGGAACTTGGGATAGTTCCTTTTTTAGAAAAAAATTCATGTTATGTTTACCTATGTGTCATTTTCATCATAAAAAATAATTTAATTAGTATTCCGAAATAGAATTGATTTAAATCCAGAAAGACTCCTTTTTTATTTTAACATATATGGTATCATATAAACATCACCAAATTGTCTAATAGTAAGGAAACTTGTTTTCTCGTCTCAGGTTCAAGTCCTACCCTATGCATATTTGGGGGTGGCCAAGGGTATTTAATTTCCACTTATGGTGGGCCTAAGTGAATTTTCCCCTCCAGATCTTTGGGTGATAAGGGTTTCTCATCGAAGGGTTTAAATTGAGGATCTATTCTGCAAGGGGCTCTCTAGCGTAGACCCGGTTAAAAAAATGTATGCTAGATCTCCAGACATTCGCGAGTAATTCAAATCTTTCAAAAAAAGAAAATATATGGTATCATATAATCAAATGTTTAATTGCATTAATTGATTCCAAAAAATGGTTATGATTCTTCAAAGGTTAATAGATTGTCATTTCATCATCTTATTTTTTCTAGGCAACTTTATATATTGTGTTTAGTGTAATCTATACAACTTCATATATTGTTTAGTCGAAACCATTTCAAATATTTAAAAGGTCTTTTGTTTTATAGCCAGTGAGAATACCTCAATACTATACAAACTCATGCAACAGTGGAAAATGATTCATCAAATACACAGTCACCTCATCATCTTATACAACAACCCATGAAGTATGAACCTTTGTTATCAAAACTATTAGTATAACAAGTACAAGAATAATCAAACAAAATCAAAACTTTTTTTAGACCCTAGCTAACGTTGGTTTAATTTAGAGTAAATTACATTTTTCGTCTCTCAAGTTGTCACGTTTTTCACTTTCAATTCCTTAAGTTATTTTATTACAAATTAACCCCTGAAGTTCGCAAAATTTAACAATCGAGGTCCAAGGGTGAAACGACGTGACTTTTTGGCCGTTAACCCACCACATGTGAGGGTAGGATTGTCATTCCCCCTTTCCAACGTCCTAATAAATTAATTAAATTACATTTTTCATCCCTCAAATTATCACGTTTTTCACAGTCAATCCCTTAAGGATCCGTTGCACGAGAAAAAAAATTTCAAAATTTTTAAAAGTTTTTATACAATCAACCAACATCTAAATGGTATTGATTTAAGTGAAATGGTTGTGTTTTTTTTTTCCACTATAAAAACACAACCATTTCACCTAAATCAATACCATTTCACCACAACTAAACCAATTCGCTACCATCTTCAACCACTTCAACTTTTTATACAATCAACCAACATCTCTAATCATCAAAATGGATGTTTTTTCATCATCTACTAACCATATGACAGTCGATGAAGTGAAGGCTGCAATCCTTGCGTATATGAAAGAGGACACGAAGTATAAGGAAGAAATATATGCAGTTGCAAAAAAAATTGAGGCGTCGAAGTTTTCAAGCCAACGTGCAATCGAGGGACTACGAAAGGGGGACATATCAACTTCCCCAATTGCAGAAACTTATGTTAGCTGTCTTCAAGACATGTGTAGGAAGTCAGATGAAATCTGTCTACAAATTTACGATGCCGTATTCTCGTTGCAATACAAGAACACTGATGGCAAAAGAGCTCTTTGGGATCTTGTTTACAAAAATTAATCGTAATGTTTATGTATCGTAATGTTTTTAATGTAATGTTTTTTTATTATTAATAAAAAGTGTTTATTTAATTTTATGTAAAAAAAATAGGAAATAACTCGTCGGAAAATACGTAAATGGTGGCATGTTACAGTCAGATCTGTGACGGTGCGATTGTGGTTTAACTCGTCGGAAAACACCTAGGTTTGTACTCCCGCAGTTACACGGGTTCTTGTGGTCAACTCACAAGAAAAAAAATATGCTACTAGCCGTTGGAAAGTTTAAAGAAAATTGAAAAAAGTTTTTTTTTTTTCCCGTGCAACGGCTCCTTAAGGGATTGAAAGTGAAAAACGCAACAACTTGAGGGACGAAAAACACAATTTACTCATTTTATTAGGAAGTTGGAAAGGGGAAAGGACCATCCTACCCTCACATGTGGTGGGAACGGCCAATAAGTCACGCCGTTTCACCCTTGGACCTCGATTGTTAAATTTTGCCAACTTCAAGGGTTAATTTGTAATAAAATCACTTAAGGGATTAAAAGTGTAAAACATGACAACTTGAGGGAGGAAAATATAATTTACTCTTTAATTTAATATGACCTTTTTTTGAGACTCTAGCTTTCATTTAGTTTCGATTACTAAACCAATTGGTCATAGATCAAGTGGCCAACTATCACTGCTTATGCGGGGTCTCATTGTAGGAGATCCAAACAAAAATTAGCGTGAGTTCTATCCTCGTCTTAAACTGGATTTAATCGACTCGATGTAGTCGTATCCGTTTAGTTGTATTTCCTTCGGTATATTAAAACTTTGCAGGGTGGTTGTGTAGTTTCTAATGCAATATAAGGGATGAAGAAGTTCCTTCTAAATTTTTTTTGTTTATTTATTTATTTTTTTGCGCTTATTAATACTCTTTAGTCTTTACTGAAAACAAATATTCGTATACTTTGAAATATCAAATTTATGGGACAATAACAGAATTAAATAATACAAACGAAGAAGAAAATAAGATTTGAAGATAAGAAAACTGGCGTGGATTGGTGTTTGCTTGTCCAACTCCAAATTATAGCTTTATTTATTTCAAACACTGTTTTTTTCATATTAATTTCAAACACCATTCTTTTCTTATATACTCCAAATTATAGTTTCATTTTCATCATCACTCCCTCGCTTTCATTTTTTAATACTTTTCATTTCCGTTTTTATTTATTTATTCTATTTTTCGTAAATCATATACTATACCAACTATAAAATAATAGAAAATCTATTCTTGCTCCAATCTAGTAATTGAATTATTTCTTTTCTTCGACATTTTAATATATACACATGCCTTTTGACAAGTAGATTCTCATGAAGGTCTTATATATCTATAATAATATATTTATATTTATATTTACCACAAAGCTTTGTCGACATATCTTTTGTTTTTGTAATTTTGTTGTGAGTCACAATGACAATACATTCAAATATTGTTTGTATATAGAAAATCCTAAATATATGAAAATAAAGTATTGCTAATTAATAAGAGCAAAGGTAAATTTCATTATAAAAACATAACAAATTATACGAATTGTTTAAAAATCTTTTTTCATTTTCGAATTAGTATTGCCAAAATGGTATTGAACAAAAAGTTGAATATAAGTTCAATTTTGAAATAACGTTTTGTCCTTTCAATTAAAAAGTTTTGATTATAATGTTAGTTTTTGCTAAAATTCTTGTAATTTCGGTCATATTTCCTAACCAAATTGAAGCTATAATTGTTCTATTTTTCAAAGTCATTTAACGATCTCCTAATTATAACCTTCATGTGATTATTATTATTATTAGATTTGCCCTACAATGTGGTTATAACCTATAATCTGTCATGTGTAGACACCCAAATTTTAGACATGTTTGCATGCTATTAAATTAAACACATTTATCATTTTTCAAATGTTTATTGTACAAAGTAATCAAAATTCACAAAAACGATACTAGTCATAATCTACAATAAAATTGTTTTCTTGTACTTTGCTTACCTAAAAAGTTTAAGATCCTCAAACGTTGATATAGTACATGTGGTAATTAGTACAACTTCACTTAATCAGTGACGGAACTAGCAATTTCTTCGAGTTTAAAGATAAACTTGACAATATAATGTTCATTTATAAAGTGAGTTCATAAATAGATTTATACTAATTATATACTAAATTTATACGAAAATTAACGAATTTTTTTTAGCAAACGAGTTCGGTTGCACCCCTTAGCCTAAAATAGCTCCACCCCGGGCACCTAACCACATTTTAGCTAACCACAAACTGATTGGGTACCATTTATGTCTATAAACAAACCATATACAATTGTATTTGATTCCATAACCTAAACCATAATTCGTGAACTATCCTCGAAATTTGGCTTAAAATTCAACCCAAAATGTTGGGACTCCTATAGTCAACTTTGGCAGGTCAACTAACACCGCAAAACCAATAAAGGATGAGAAAGTCGATTCGGGTCGGGCAAGTTTCACGATGACTCGATGAGTTCTATAAATAAAAAGGTTGATGGATCGGTGCAAACACATGGGGAGACACCCGAAATAGTAGATCTAGATACACGTGAACTCAACAACCACTACATCGCCCCATGCTGGTTCCAAGTGGTTCATTATTTACATCTTATACCCCCTTCAAATAACCATTGCTTCTCATGGTTCTTAAATATAACATAAACGTGTATCGAGCTCGAGCTTGAACAATAACTAAATATTCGATCTTGAGCTGGAACGTATTTTTTAAAAGTTATTCGAGTTCGAGTTAAGTAATGGTTAAATGAACAGAGCGTAACAGTGCCGGTCCAAGCTTTTTTGTGGCCTTAAGCAAGATCATTTTTGGGGGCCTAGTTTATTAGCATACAAAGTAAAGTAAGGTTGTGTGAGGTTTCTGTCGATCCCTTTTTTTTAAAGGAAGGTTGGAACTGGAAGGGTAAAATATACACAAAACATTAAGCCCAAATATACAAAATATAAAACATTAAACCCATTATGTAAAATATGGGGGCCCTAGACTTTCGGGGGCCCAAAGCGGATGCTTAGTTCTGTAGTATTATAGGGCCGGCCCTGGAGCCTAAAACTTCTGAAACTTGATTCGACTCGGATCGTTAAAGTGTTTTATTTGTGAATTCGGAGATATGCAATAATTTTATTTTTGTGCATATATACAGGAAATGAAAGAAGGAGAGCTAAGACACACGTTATTTTAGGGTTGTTACTGTGTAATACTATTTACGATATTGGATGTTAGGATCTTATATAAATTCATTCACTTAATTTTATTTCTAAGGCTGTTAAGTTATGTAGTGTGTTTTTGGGTTTAATTTGTTTCCATAGATCTCATACTTTGTTTTTTAATCCAATCTTTAAAATGAAATGAATGTCATATATTAAATTTTCGATATAAAAAGTGAGGTAAGTTGTATTTGTTTGTTATATTATTATTCTTAATACCCGTACGATGTACAGATTAACTATATATATATATTGTACGATTGAGTTTTCTTAAAAGAAAATAATATTTCAACATGATAACATTTGGTCTTTTCAATGGTAGCCTAATAGCGAGAGACATGAATCATAAAAGTATTTATCAAGATCTAATATTAACTTTGATATTGGTAATAGTATTATCTAATTTAAAGTCATGATAGGTTTTAAAATTTTCAAATACGTTTAGTTAGGTTAGTAAGTAAATTAAAGTATAAGTTAGAAAAAATAAATATATTGTTATTATGTAATAATTAATTAAGCATGTCTTATGGATTAAAATAAATAAGTTTAATATATTATAAATAACAGTATATTATAAATTATAAATTAGTAAACAGGAATGACGATGAAATATATAGTTATGACAACAATTAATATAATAAGATTTTTAATATAAGAGTTCTAATTATATTAGGTATCTATATCTATATATTAACTAATTAAAAGTTTTAATTATTTATGGTGTCTAAAAATTATGATTATTATTTAAATTTAAAGGGACACGTGTCACTTAAATAAAGCGCTATTTGTCTATCAAAGAATGCCACAATCATGTTTTAGTATTAGAGAGGTACCCGCGCAATGGTGGTGGTGGTGGTGGTGATGGCGGCACCGGATGGTGTAGGTAATTGATTTAAAGGGGACATTGTAGATATTTTGAGAGATAACGGATATATGGTGTAAATATGTAAGAAGAGTAATATGGATATTTACCATATCTAAATTTTATACTTTTAAAAAGAGGGTATGAAATTTTTAATAAGTTGTATAGATATTGCCATATTGGTAAGTATATTTGGATTTGTAGTGAATTTCTTTTAAATACTAAATGTTTGGTTGGTGATATTCGTATTACAAATATTGATATATTTACCACACAATATAATCGATGTAGTTATATATGTTAGAGGACAGTCGGTTCCAAGACGACCTATGGGAAATGATAAAGAAATTACAGTCGAAGAAGGATGGATGCAACCAGAAAATAAAAGAAATACGAGCGTCGGGGCGGAAAAATACCAACTTTAAAAAACTTTATGTTACGTATCTGCAAGAGAAGGTCGAAAAGGCGGATAAAGCAATTGGCATGATTTATGATGCCCATTTCACATTGCGAGAGGCATTTTCGTACGCCGAAATGTGCCAGCAAAATATCAGTGAATACAAGACGGTCGACGGTGTGAAGTGTCCACTAACCAAAATCAAATAGTCGGTGCCAAAATAATCCGCACGTCAAATTTTAGGAATTGTCTGTTTATGTTTTTTTAAGATTTGTAGCTTTTATTTTTAGGATTTGTAGCTTTTTTTTATTTTTAGGATTTGTAGCTTTTTTTTTTTCCGAATTTGTATATTTTTTTGTTTTTAGGATTTGTGGTTTTTTATGCTTTTAGTATTATTATGTAATGTTTTAGTTTTAATAAAATTTTAAGTTTAAATCTTACTAGCTTATTATTATTGTACTTATAAATGAGGATATATGTATTTTAATTCTCATTCATTCAAACCTTCCACATCATCAGTCCATGTGTTCTTTACATCTATTCTAGAAGCGACATGTTAGCATAATGATGATTTATCATTCATTATTGACCATCTCATCATCATCATCATCGTTATTTGAGTCATAATGGCTAATTTTTTAACATTTTATTTATGAATAAAATTGACTTAACAAATAATCAAGTCGTGCATCGCACGAATATTAACCTAGTATGTTTATAAACCTATAATTTTTTTGTCTGTAACAACTAAGTGTGTAAACTGGTATAAAAGTAACTAGCTTTTCTTAGAAGTTTACAAAGTCTCTACCGATATTCGACTAAAAGAAATGAAACTTGCTTACTAGTGCATGCTGGTAATTTGTGAAGGAACGAAAGCGTATGCTTCGACAAAAATAAAAAAATAAAAAAAATAGACACAAAGATGCCTCTATCTAGCTTCAATCTCTTAAGAAAGCTAACTTAGTCTATGAGATTGTATTCTGGTTGTTAACATAATTATATGACCTTTAGAAAGGGCTACAGGAATGTTCTCATAGGATATCAATCACCCCTTCCATAGCAACGAGGATGCTCACCTCTTTCTTTTCATTTGTAAATGAATTGAACTTTTTATCTCTGACCTCCGGTTTTAAATTTAAAGGATCATGTAATCATTAATATTTGAAATTTTATTAAATTTTCCACATCATTTTTTTTAACGGCAACGGAAAGAACTCAACGGCATTGTCTCTTCATCGTACAGAAGTGATCGACATGACACAGCTCGATCAATCCTACAAGAGGGCATGACCGGGGTGAAGGTCCCACTGTCGCTCCGAAGGAAAACTGGCTTCGCCAGAAAACCCCCGCGCCCCACCTATGGCAACACCTGTGATGTGAGGATTTCCCAAATTGTACCCAAGGGAATCGATCCCGTGACCACAAGAAGCAAGAGTGACAAAGTGGGCGAAGATGTCCACTTGAGCTAACCTCAAGGGACAACCTAGCTTCTTATCAAGTTTCCATACCTAAATTTTGAGAAAATGTATAATAATACAAAAAGCGGGGTGGTGTGACATGAAATAGTCATGAATTCATGATCGTTGAAGATTCAACCTTATGGAAAATACAACCACATTCAAAGAAAACTAACATACAAACAAAACTTAAGGGATCAACATTGTACAAAATATAAAGACTAGAGACTAAATTGAATCATAGATCTACTTTACGCTTATCAGCTTATGTTAAGTGGCGTAGCCAGGAATTTATGTCAAGAGAGAGGGAGGCCGAACATGAATTTATGTTTTGTAGGTGGTCTAGTTAATTTCGTACTAAGCTAATACATAAAAATAATACTAAAAATATAAAATTTTATAGATATTATCGGAATTTGTGGTCACTAGTTATGTACGTACGGTTGAAATTTGTTTATTGTCAGAGACTCAGAGAATTATTAACATATATAAATACAATAATAAATAAATAAATACACTAAAATATACGATGTGACATATTAATGTATGTATCCCAAGATTTTTTATGTTGAAAAGAATCTCCCGTGTGTAACGAGAGACATATATAACAACCTCACACCCTCTTTTTCCTCTAGCCAAGTGAAGTCCATTCCGTCGTACTTCACCGGAAAACACTAACTTCCGGCATAAACTCCGGTGTCACATAGACCAATATATATATAGGTTAGTAGATTTATAAGTCTCATTTGATCTTTAAAAATGATTTAAATCTTTTTGTGGTTTAGTGATATATTCCCATTGGTTTCTGTTTTATGATCCGTTTTTAATGCTAAAAAAAATGAGTATATATGTACATGTTTATATGTGTTACAATGATTATTTTTCTTGAGATTTGTTATAGATTGTTACTATTGACTTTTTATTAATTAGTTATTTATTTTGCTTAATTTTCACTCTTTGCAGGTTTGAAGGAAAGTGGACACTTTATATTATTGGATCTATAAACTTTCTATCTTAAAAATCTTGATCATAAATCTCATATTTTTATTTTCTTTTTTTAAACTATGAGAACTAAAATGATGAACAAGTATTTTGATGTTCCACATTCCTCCCCTTGTTCTTCTTCTTCTTCATGTTCGCAAACACTTGCATCAATTGTCTCTACAAGACGTCGAGGTTTGACTCACTTAGCTCTAGCATACCGGCATGCTCACCGGTCAGCGGTATTTGGGACTAAGTTGAATATTTTGGAGTCATTGAGAAAACATCGACCGATCAAACGGGCTGTCTCTGCTAGCTTAGATGCAGAGTTTTCGGATGAAGAATTGTCGAAAAAGATTCAAGAACTGGCTCTTCAGTTTCAGGTTAGCATAAAATTTCCTAGTTTTTGTATTGCATTTGGTAGAATACTCGAGTGTTTGATATTTGCTTATTAGAACTACTTATTATAGCGTTATATGTGATCGAAATAAGCTGTTTTTAATAAATTATTGATTAAAAACAGCTTATTCCTAAAAGCTGTATGCAGATATTGAGGTAGTTAATAAAGAATCTCAAACGCTAACCAGCGACCTGTTTATGGAAAAAAGAATTAAGTAATTAATAACGTGTATTAATTGAAATCTTTCATTTAAAATAAATTTAACTGAGTGTAATTAACACATATGATTCTTTTTGTCCTGTACCAATAATATATGCTATAGTTTTATGCTTATGACATATTTGTATGTTTTATGTATATTATCACAGGTTTCGGACGACGCTGAAAACAAAGACAATCACAACAGTCTAGAGTCGTCAAACTGGCCGGACGATATGATTTCAGCAAGTATAGAACGAAAAGCAAATAGCGTTGATTTGCCATTTTCGCTACGAATAATAAAAAAGAAGAAACAATGGCAAGAGGGATTGATAACAGCAAGTGAATCCGCTTATTGTTCAGTGAAGAAAGCTTTTTCATCAATGGTGTTTATAATTCGAGAGCTACAAAGTTACACGCTCCAAATGAGAGAGATATTATTTTATGAAGATTTACAAGATATCCTTGTTCGAGTTCAACAAGAAATGAATGCATCTTTCGTTTGGTTATTCCAACAAGTGTTTTCTCAAACCCCAACTTTGATGGTGTATGTGATGATCCTTTTAGCGAATTATAGTGTTCATTCAATGTCAAACAATTTCGCTATAGCTGCAACACCACCTCCTGCCACGACGGAGTCCGTTACAGAGCATTATAGTGATAACGCTCATACTAAATTTGAGTCTTCAACAATAAAAACATTTTCCGCCAGTTCAGGTGGAAATGGTAAGACCAACTCAATTGGCGGAAACAATGGGGGAGGGGGGAAGTCCCGGGCAGTTGCCAGTGGGACAGAAGGTGATGGGAAGTTTGATGAGACTTTTGTCTCATCTAGCTCAATACTGAACCCGACCCGAACAAGTGAAGAGTTTGTATCGGGTCGGGTTGGCCAAACGGGCCAGGAAGAGGAATTGTGGGATTTGGTTGTGAATGAAGCTGATAAAATGCAAGGTGATTTGGATCATGAGACAATGAAACAATTTGTGTCTCCGGTGAAAGTGGAAATTGAGGAGGAAGATATAGAAGACTATTTTAAGACGGAATTGTTATACCAAACCAGTTTGTCACAAGAACCCAATAACCCGATGCTTCTTGCCAATTATGCTCAGTTTCTCTGCCTTGTTGCACGTGATTATGATAGGTACTATATATTTTCACAACTTTTTGCATATTATTTATTACTAGTATTTATTTATTTATTTAAAACCCATATATTGTTTAGAAACGTTTCAAAACTAATTTTCATAACTTAAATCAACATGTTTTAAATGATATCAATCATTTGGGTATAAATTGAATGGCAATTTTAAAACATATAATTGATAGTAGGATATCTTATTATTTAATTAGATAGATATTCTAAAAGCTAATATTATATTTTGTTAGAAATGAGCTTGTGTTTATTAGTGTTTAAAATAACAAAAATACTTTTAGTGTTGGTCATTCTTGGACGAGTTATGTTTCGATATAATAAATAACTTAAGTTTGCCTAGTGTTACATCATAAATATGATGTAAAAAAAAAATATAATAATAGAGTTTTGTATGTTAGTGAATGAATGCAATAAATAGTATATAATAAAGTTTAATTTAATATGTGAAACAAAAAAAAATCTCTTTCGTCTTCTTTTATCATTGGTGGGGGCTATGGAAATGTGTGGTCGCTAAACTTGTTATTTTTCTCTTTATGGAAAAAAAAAAGGACATTATTGATATTTATTTGTCATTTTCAACGTTGGCACCATTGACTAAAATTTTCTACATTGTTTGGTCCATTTATTTAACAGGGCAGAGGACTACTTCAAACGGGCTTCTATGGTTGAACCTAAGGATGCAGAGGCACTAAACAAATACGCAAGTTTTTTGTGGCAAATACGAAAAGACTTGTGGGCTGCTGAAGAGACTTATTTGGAAGCGATATCGGCCGATCCTAACAATTCTTTTTACGCTGCCAATTATGCACATTTCTTATGGAACACGGGCGGTGAAGACACTTGCTTCCCTCTTGATTCGCCAGAAAATACTTTTTCTAGCGAATCGTAAATTACCCACCTTCATTTGGAACTCGAGTTTTGCTTAGATATAGTTTGTATAATCAACGATCTAGGCGGAAACATGAAAGTTTTTGAGGTGGTGGAGGTTGAGGATTCAAATCGGAAAAATTTTAATTTTGTATAATTTTGCCTCCCTGACAAAAAGGCCAAAAGTTGTAATTAAATTTTGTTGATATAAAAGTATAAGTGAAAATGACTTGGACGACTGAAAAGTAGAACTATTAGCGTGATTCTTGTGCGTTAAACTGTTAAAGTCGTTTGTTTAAGGGTCAAAAGTTCTTAGAAGTGCTAAAAGTTGTTACTTTGATTATATTTTGCAAAATAAAATAAAATCAAGTCAAATAAAATTTTCCTTTTCTATATGCCTTTTTGGGCTTAAAAAACTAATTAATCCTTATTAAGTAGTACTACAAGATTACCCGCACAATGAGATGGCGAGAATTAATTTTAATTTTCAACGAAGAAATTTCGATAACATGTTTATTAGGTTGTTATAACAAATAATTTGTTAAGTTTTTATATAATAGATTATATAAAAAAAAAATATAAACTTTTGGTGAATAACACAAAATGGTATAGTAAATGTTAGTCATCAATAACGAAAATAAATGATAGATTAAATATTTTTCATAATTTGGAGTTTTTAAAAAATTCTAAAAATAAGACACTCCTATTTAATAAGTACAAACTTTTGTTTATTGTGAAAAGAAAATCAAAATTAAAATCTAATTTAAATGGCTTAGTTAGAAATGTTCTTGAAGAAACTTATGAAGTCATTCAATATGGATCACAAGACTTCGAAAAGTCACTCCAATATGCAGGTTACCTTTATGAGAAGTCGTAGACTAGTAATCTCTAGTTACACTTTAAGTTACAATTCAAGTTATGGTAAGGGTGAACGGAGTGGGGCGTGTAGCCCGGCGACCCACGCCCGGTTCGCATCGGGTTCGCCGGCTACACTGCCCCGGCTAGACGATCCAGGCTTCAAGCGACCCAATGGGTTCGGCGGCGTCGGGCGAGGTTTTTCTGACTTTCTCTGACTTTCTCGCCTGCGGTTTGCTTTCTTTTTTTTTTTTTCCCTTTATCCTATATATATATATATATATATATATATATATACAATCTTATAAAGAAAACAACCCCCATTTTGAAAATTACTTATTGAAAAATTTCTAAATTGTCATTAATTAT
>JAOXNX010000019.1:3064378-3076199 GCA_028566075.1 Solidago caesia | reverse complement strand
GAATGAGGTGGCATAAGGAGATTGGCTGGATGGTGTGGTATGGGATGCAGCACGTGGTTCCATTGCCACCCCCCTAAATAAAAAGATATCTTAAATTGGGTATGCATATAATTATCTTATTAAGAAAACAATATCAATAGCATTAAGGTTACATAAAAAGAAAGAAAGAAACTGCTCAGTGCCGCCTTCCGCGGGTGTTGAGCCCCAATATCAATAGCATTAAGGTTACATATACTTGACAATTTGGCATCTTCACTCCTGGTGTGCCTTTGAACCAGAACATAGTTACTTATCACCTTGTAAATTAGGCTTCTTTAAGCTAGCCCATTTGAACCCTAATGGTTTTCTCATTACTATTCTTCCCATAATCATATTTGGTATGGCTCGTATCACCGATGAATATGTAGCTGGCCAAAAATATATGGCTAGAAGACGGTATGCAGTTATGACATTTTGGCCTTTGCAAACAATATACCAGCAAATAAACCTGAAAAAATAGCGCATATAAGAACAGAAAGACATTCCGAAATGGTTGCTAGAGCGTAGTTAAGATCATGTTGCTTACCAAATAGTATGCTGAAAAGATTTGGCAGGCTAAGTGGAACGTTGAACAACACTAAACCAGCGATGGAGATGGGGATCTTGTTTAACGAGCCCACCAAACTGCGGAAAAAATTAAAGCACAGAAGTGGTTTTAAATAGATCATACTAAAGTACTAAACCATGATCAGAATTGGTTTATGTTTGTTGAGTGGATCATTAACTGTTACCTGTAAGTGGTAGGACCGGTTTGGTTTAAAAACCACATAGAGGTAAAGCTAATGGCAAGTCCAAGAAGCCCACTGGCAGTTGCCACAACCCAAAACATGGGAATCTTGATTACATCCCTGAAACCCATAACCCGAAAAGATGATGGTAGAGATTTTTGGAATAGGCATTGAAAATGCTTGTAGAAATGAATCATTTTCTTACGCATTGGCTACATAAGTCCATTCGTTGAATAAGATAATTAAGAAAGCGCCAAATGGTAACGATAAGAGATTATTCAACAACACCATTGAAACTTCATTCAGAGATCCAGATTTTGTCATGGCCTTTGCTGTGTCCATGACTCGTCGTAGGGTAAGCTGTTTACAAATTTCAAATACGTATTCATATGCAAATCAGACATATATGTATATTGGTCGTGAGAAATTACTATTCTATTCTATTATAATTTATTATGATCTATGAGCTTAAATAATAAATTATATTTTTAAATGAAAAGGATTGAAGCAATGTTATATAAATGTTGAGTATTAGAAGAAACGACATACTGAGTAGCTTGCAGTAAGAATGCAATTCACAAGTTGCCATGTGTAACCCGTTGCATCAAACGACAGGTCTGTGATTCCGCCTGTTACAGCAGAGATAATCTGCAGGATTTTATTATGTAGTCATCATCAGAAATAATACAGACTTTAGAGTTCTTGGTACTTTTTTTATTAGATATCACAACTATATGGAATTAAAGACCAATTACTAAGGTAATGCGTACGTGCAAGATTTAACTTAGCAACGTATAGCTGCATACCATAAAGAACATTGCAGTCCACACTTTTTGATTCTGTCGCTTACGAAATATATATAGTTCTCCAACCGCTGTTAATATGTTGGTCATGTTCTTCAAGATTGTGACCATTGCAATATTTATGTGCTTTAAACTGAAATTTGTTGAGAGAAAACCCAAAACACATACGATTACAAGATTAGATATCTAAGTAACAATGGACTATTTCCATACACAAAAGAGACTATATATCCATCCTACTATCATATATATAGAGGTGGCAATTTTTCTTGTTAACTTATGCAAGGGTTAATTCCGATTGTACTTTATTTAAAATGGGTAGAATGGCTCAAACCAAATAAGTCAGCCTAACGGTAAAAGGGTAAAACTGGCTGAAAATTGCCCGGTATAGTGTTTGTTCGAGGAAATAGATTATTATTTGTTTTTGAAATCCTAATCAACAAACTAACTACTTATAAATGATTTGAATGGTCAAACTTTGCATGTGTACAAAGCCCGACCCAAACCCTACTAAAAAAACCATGTTTTGACATGTTACCCAACCCTTCCGTCTGGCTTTTGTTGCCACCTCAAGGTCCTCAATGTGTTTTGGTTAACAAGAACATATGCTTTTATTCTAAGTAAACATTAAAATTTTCAATGACCTACCTATACATGCCTGAAACAAGCATGGCTACGAATATCAGATTGACGGGTATCCAGACTTTAATCAGTTTCCAGTTAAGCTTTTCCAGTGAAACTACTCCAGAAAAACCCAAAATGATAACTATGATAGTACTGATGAGATTCTGCAAGAATTACATGTGGAAAGAAAAAGCCTAAACATCAAATCATTCAACACAAATAAAGCTTTAACAACAACCTGAAACCTTGATGAATAATCCGAGAATAGTGATGGGAATCACACATTAGAAATGTATACAACAATAATTACATATATAAGTGTTTCATATCTAATCCAAAATTGTCAAAGTTACCTGATAAAACATCAATGATATTCCGGCATTGAAAGAATAACTTGAAAGGACAACTTTGTTAAGCAAAATCATGCTGCAAGAAGAGAGACAGTATGCAGCTCCAGAGATTAATGGTCCAGATCTAGCTTTCATTTCATGTGCCCTCTTATCACCTGGGTCAACACTGATTTCATCGTTCTCAGACATGACCCGATTGGCTCTAGATCTGCTTAACAAGTTGAGAATCACGAAATATTAATTCTTTCATAGTTCTATGTAGGAGTTGCTATAGCCATATACTTCAACATGATATATAAGGCATTATTGTAATCACACCTTTCATTTGTTCCTCTGTATTCTGTAGCTGATAATGTATTGCCACGTAGTTGCTTTCCTCGTGGAAGAAAACCACCAATGAGCCTGCGAACCACATTCACTTTCCCACCAAGTGGAGAATACTGAAGTGAAGAGTTGAAATCTGATTCCTTGACATCAGAATTTACGGTAACATTCAACTTGAGTTCAGTCGACATTCAGCTTGAAATCTGATTTTTCAGAAGTGGACACGCAATAATCACTTTTAACCTCATTATAATCTATACATACCCTACTAAACTAAGACTCCATGTCATTGATAATCGAATTTTGGAATTATACTAAAGAAAAATCCAGATTATATACTATGAATCTACATCACAAGAACTCAGAGTACCGAATCTTTCCATGGTACTCAAGGGCCTTTTCCGTAGCGGTATTTGAAGTGACCCATCAAACAAGATATTGTGGGTTTTAGTCGTATTCTGAAAATATTGTAAATATCTGTGGATACTTTCCCTTTTTATAAGTAATAAAAGGTATATATCTTTCTATGGTAACCAAAAGTTCAAAGATTAAAACTTTTACACTAATTAGTTCATCAATCAAAAAGGTTGATTTCCGTCAACCCAAAGTCCCAAACCAGCCCACGTTAGACCACCCCTAGCCCGTCACATGAGATGTAAGTTCAATATATTTACGCGCATACAAGCGTAAGTTCATAACCAGAGGCACTAACCAATATGGCACTCCACATTAGCGAATCATAAAAACTTAGGTTCAAAGTCAATATAATAGCTAAATAAAATAACAACTATCGTATTCTATTTATGCAACCTATGAACAATCTGTCTTGAAAATAGACTAGAAATTACCATCTAGTAAAGAGGAATATATTTACCTTCAATTGCTTTAATTGTTCTAAAATGTCGACACAAGCCAAGCTATAAAAACCTGATCATAAACAGCAGAAATCACCAGATGAACAAAACCGGGCTATAAGAATCAAAATTGTGTGTGAAACCTTGACTAGAAAACAGTGGGAATTGATCCAAAATGCTGTGAGAATCACTCAAAGGAGAAAAGATATAAGCAAAATGCGTGCAACTGAAGTGCTGCAATGGATTTAACAATACGAAATATCGAAAAGAAATCAGATTTCATTTGGAAGTCAAAGGGAAAAAAATGTAGATTCTGGATTGCTTCAACAACAAGTGTGTGATTGTGAATGTGTGTGAGATGTTTACAAGTTACGATTAAATATAAATATTTATATATATTTGGAAGGACGATGATCTGTATACCATCTTTTTTTTTAGCCGTACACCACCAAGGCACCAAACATGCGTCATATTATTATTATATATATAGTACAACACCTTAAAACATGTTCGGTGGTGTACGGCTAACAATGTTAGTGTACCCTTTATGGAATGGTGACAGATATAAGGGGGGTGGCAGTGGAACCATGTGCTGCATCCCATACCACACCATCCAGCCAATCTCCTTATGCCACCTCATTCCCTCACTTTTCCATACCACACTCCCCTATTTCACTGGCAGTGGAACACCACACTGCATCCCATACCACACTATAATAAATAATAACAATAAATAATAATGATTGGTTGGTTGGTCCTCAATCTTTTTCTCTCTCCCTCATCTAGTGCCACATCCCATCTAGTGTTTCTCCCATCTCGTGCTAGATAGAAGGGGCGGCGGCGGTGTTCCAGCGCTAGATCCCATACCACGCATCCCATCTAGTGCCCATTGCCACCCCCTAAGAGAGGTTGTGATATATTGAACTGTTATAATCATGAATCTTACATGTAGGAGTGCATTGTTTGAACACTTGTATTTGGGAGTTTTTTTTTTATTGACTATTTTATATTAAAATTAAACAGTTGATAAAAAAAACAACCAGGTGGGTTTTGAAGACCAAGAAATTTTTTAAACGTAGAATAATACCATAAATAAGAAATTTGGGTCTCTTTTAATTTTAATATTCTACCAAAAATATATAATAAAAGGTTTAAAACCTAGAATGTCAACATACTTTTATGAATATACATAATTGTACTACGTATATTTTTATTTATCAAAATACCTATCGAACTTTTAAAATTTATTCTTATATGAACATCGTAATTTTTTTAATTTCCATCAAACTTTAAAATTGGTCATGAACTTAATACTATTGTTCAAATATGGTTATCAAACTTTAAATATTCTAATCGTCATATCTGAACAGTTTATAACGTTGATAACCATTTTTGAACAATATTTGAAAGTTTGATGGTAATAAAAGAAGTATAATATACATATGTGAACAAATTTTAAAAGTTTGATGAGTACCTTGATCATTAAAAATGTACATAGTGCAACAATATCTTGATTAATAAAAAAGTGCATAGTGCAACAATGAAAACGTGCTTGATGGCAGTGTGATCCACATTGGTAGTGTCAACTAATTATTATACATTTATACTCACATTATTATTGTTAGAGCACTCACAATCCTTTCCACCACTAATCAACCATTAGTCTTTGTCAATGTCACATTAGAAAAATCCCTCTATCACTAATCCCTTAGAACATCCTCAATATATCAGTAATTAACCACTAGTCTGTGACTCACTTATTTTATTTTTTTTATACTAATGTAAGAGGGGGCAAGAAAAAAAAAACTTGAGCTCACGGTTTCAACCACGAATGCTTTGAAAATGAACAGACTGCAAGTCAGTCCTAATAGTGTGGACTCGTGGTCAACGAGAAAATGAGTCAACCACAAGCTCTCCACGAGGACATTGTGACTCTTTTTGTTGTTGTGTATTATGAATTCAGGTTCAACCATTCATATGCCGTGTAACATATATATCTACATAAAGAGTAATGGAATTAGTCCCCTTCGCTTCCATTCTCATCATCATCCACTAATATATAGATGATGACATACTAGCCTCCGGCTACCATTTTAGCCAAGGCTTACGGACCACCATAGCTAGGCTACGGATAGATCAAAGATGTTCGTAGGCTACGGCAGAACACAACCTGCCAACATGACGTATGTACTTGTACTTTCCCCGGACTCTGTCTCCCACTATCCATGAAAGACGCTTGTCCTTACAAGACGACACACCGCTCAACGAACTCCTACAGACCGTTAGCCAGGGACCAGCTTCTGGTTCCTTCTCATACCTCCTATAAATACTTTGCCTTGGCATCCTCTCAAAGCCAAGCCAAATGCACAAAACCTCAACACTTACTTGGTAGCGTGAAGTTTGCCTATCTTCACACCAACTGGGAACCGCTAGCAAGTCTATAACACCATTCTAACTCCTTCTAAGCAAGATTCACCTTCTTGAATTCTCTTGTAACACCAGACTGGTTACAGTGTGGTTTTACGCTTGAACAATAGATGTGTTATAAGACATATGGATGGGTTGTGTCCTAGTACATAATATATAATACTAATCATAACATTAACAATGTTAAGTGTATAATATACTAATACTTTAGCTAATAGGTAGTAGTGGCGGAATTACATGAAGGCGAAAGGTGGCCGTGACTATCTCACAATATCTATAAAACTGTATATTTATAGTATTCTTTTTATGTATTAATTTAGTCCAAATTTAATTAGCTCCAACAAAACATGTACTTAGATTGTAAACTGTTCGACCCCTAGACCTAAAATCCTGAATTTGTCACTGACCAGGTAGTGGAGTGATGATCACTAGGCGCCCTCACAGTGCGGTCACGTAGGCATGATTGATTTTAAGTTCTTTACAAAAATGAACTTCCAAAAAATTTACATTTTTTTCCTCCTTTTTAACCATCTTCCAAATACTATAACTATATATATGTTTTATTTATCTTATATCACCCATTCATTTTTCTCTTACCTCGTGTTTCTCTTTTATCATCATAAAATATACTCATCTTCATGTGATAAAAAGTCACTTTTTCAAGTTATTAAAAAGGCGGCGGAAGTTTATAAATTTGCAAGTATAGAAGCAAAAATCGAAGGTGAAAGCCCGTGTCTTATAAACAAAACTAAAGTATATAACGAGAGACAACGGAAGTGAAAATGGACAGATAAATACATACTTTTTCTCCATTCTCCCATAAAGCTATGTATGTATTTATGTGTCCATTCCTTCTTCCAACAAATGCAGGTGGATTAGTTGCTTTTATCTTATTCTCAGTTCGTCTTATGACTAATTAAACGTTTACACTATTGATATATGTCGAGATTTCAGGTGCACAGATAATTACTTCTCTGAATGATGAGGCACGTACAAAGCACTAATTAATACTCCACATTAATATTATTTTTACACAAAGGCCGAATCGTAGGATCGAGTAGAGAGTTAGTATTGAAAATACGTATGTATGTCATACTCGCATTGTCATATGACTGGACACGATGAATACATACTTACAAATGCCTTAATGAACTCCTAGTGAATGAAGAATACATAACTTATGTACGTAGCCGGGTGATTTAAGAAAGCCTAGCTACATCTAATAACATCCAAAATATATATATCATATGACAAATTAAATGATTATAAGTATTGGCCATGGAAAAACTTTCTACTATATAGAAAGATCAATATGCTAGAGGTGACAAATGATATTTTAAAATCATGTTTGAATTGAAGTGGCCGGTTGCCTCATATGACCCTTTACATTCATTGTCTTTCGTTGGTGTTGCAAGTTCTAACAATAACATTAACGTTCTGAATCAGTCATCAATGCTCAAATGACATACTTTCGGACATCGTTTTTGAATGTTCATTTATCCATAAAGGGCTATTTATTAATACATTTTCATTATATATCTCAAGAAAAGAAAAAAAAAAGTTTAATTCAAAAAGACGCACGGAACAATAAGAAAACACATAGAAAATATGCAAAATATACCTTCAAGAAAATATATGGTACTAGTACAACAGTATAAGTACACTACAAGAGTACAAGGTTTCTTTTTCTGGATCACATAATTATTTATGGAATGATAACAAGTCAATTTATTTCCACCTTATATCCAACAACATGGTAACTGCCTTTTTTTTTCTATATACAAATAATGTGTATAAACAGTTAGTTATTATTCAGTTAAAAATGATAGCAAAAGCATTCATATGACTTTATGTTATGTTATGTATGTATGTGATATATATATTTTTTTTTGTACACAACTTTTCAAGTTGAAGGAAACGCGGCTGCCTGTTTGCCAATCCAATCTCCCACATGCCTAATTTTAGAAACTCCATAGAAACAACCATTTTTCATTATTACTATTTCACAATAAACCCTAATATTATTATTTTATTATAATATTTTCTTTCTAATTATTAGTATTATTACTAGTATTATTTTCTTTCACCTTATTATAACCCCCTTCTTACCCTAAATTCCATCTCACTCATTCACAAATATATCAAAATTATTATTATTATTATCATTGTTGTTGTTATTGAAATTGTTTATTGAGGGGATTGGGTACTTGCTTTTATTTTTGGTAATCTTCTAAAGTTTGTTTACCAAAAACTTACAAGCATTTTGGTTTGATATGGATTTGGGGTTGAAGAAGAAGAAGAAGAAGAAGAGGAGTTTATCATTATCTAGTAATGATAATGATAATAATTGTGACCCAAATAAAAAGAGCAAGATAGAGCAAAAATATGAGAGCAAGTATTATGGAGATGGAATGGTGTGGTCTAGAGGTTGTTTGATAGGAAAAGGATGTTTTGGGTCTGTTTTTCTTGCAAATTTAAAGAAACCCAAATCAAGATACACATCATATCCCCCGATTATGGCTGTTAAATCTGCTGAAGTCTCGGTTTCGGGCTCCATTCAGAAAGAAAAAGAGGTTTTGAATAATATTGTTGGGTGTAGGAATGTGATCAGATGTTTTGGGGAAGAGATTACTAATGGAGAAAACGGTCAGATGGTTTATAACTTGTTGTTAGAGTATGGTTCTGGTGGAACCCTAGCTGATCTAATTATCAGGCAATCCGGTTTGACGCACTTAGGCGGATTGCCTGAATTAGATGTTAAACGTCATAGTAAGGAAATTCTTTGTGGATTAAGGCATATACATAATTGTGGGTATGTTCATTGTGATTTAAAACCTGAGAATATTTTGCTTGTTGGGAATTCGGTTGATAATCACTTGTTTGCTAAAATATGTGATTTGGGGTTAGCGAAAAGGGCTAAACAGAGCAAGAAAGGTAACAAGATGGTGCAATTTTGGAGAGGGACACCAATGTATTTTTCACCTGAAGTGGTGATTGATGGTGTTCAAGAAGCTCCTTCTGATATCTGGGCATTTGGGTGTATTGTGCTCGAGATGTTAACCGGGAAGCCTCCCTGGGATTCTAAGTTGGATACGAATGGTGACGAGGTTTTAGCCCATATTGGTGAAAGTAATGAAGTACCTGATATCCCAAGCACGGTTTCAAGAGAAGCAAAGAGTTTTTTAAAGGGTTGTTTCTCTAGGAAACCTATGTATAGATGGACGGCCGAGATGCTTTTAGCTCATCCGTTCTTAGAAGGGATTGGTGATGATGAAGAATATGATAACAGAGTCGAAGAATTGGGTGATGTTTTTGATATAAACGCCATCAGCTCTTCGATTATCTTGGATAATGATGATGATGATGATGATGAGACCAGTTTCTCTTTGTTTTCGGATGATTCAATTTATTTATCTGAAAACGAGATCGATTTTTGGTCAGAAGAAGATGTTGATGCGATTGAAAACGATATAAGTTCTTGTTTATCTATAGAAGAAAGAAGTAGCACCGCGGCATTGAATGAAGTACATCAATATCCTGTTTCCTTTACCATTACTTCAGGAGTCTAGCTAGGCAGATGTATGTTTGTAACATTTTTAGTTAGTAAGTGCATCATAGTTTTGTTCTATAGTCATATTTGAAATACAGATTACACTAATCATTTAGTCTAATTTGATTAATTCTTTGTGTTAATTACATCATGTATCTTTGTATTCTCTGGTCATGTTATATGATGGCTGAATTTGGTATGATATTTGTTGGATTTAGATCTTAATTACTACTGTACTTTCCTTTTTAAGCATTATTCTTTAATAAGTGAATGTTTATTAGGTTTCCTTATCAAAGGTACATTTGTACTTTTGTAGCCATCTTCATATGAAATATCTATTTTGCAGAACCATAAGTATAGCCATGGATTCAATATGTTTTTGACGTTGTACTCCATCGTGCTACTGCTTTTATTAGGTACTCATGCTGCTTGTTCCTGAAGTTTAGGTGTGTCTGAAATTACCTGAATTTGATTACAAAAGATGATAAACTTGCTATGACCAAACCCTCTGCATCTAAAGCTTTGGAGAGTTGTGCAGTTGCTATACATTTCCGTTGGTTTGACAATGAGCTGATATTAGTTTGTTCATGCAAATCATATGAAGCTGAATGGGCATATATCTGTACACGTCGTGAAGTCTCCGTGGATATGATAAAGTGACTCGTTTGTATGTGGTCAAGCATGATTTCACGAGTATCAAACTATCAATCAGAGATATTGCAGGTATCCTTGCGTTACATAATGCCGGTTCACCATGGTACAAGTTTTGTTCAATGGTCAATATATGTTCACCCTCGGATCCAGTCTCTGGTCAAGTTCTTGTGACCCCATCTTTATGGAACTTTGCCATGAATGAGACATTTCAGCTTGAGCATTTTCTGTGATCTAGTATCCTCGATAAAAACCTATTTTGATTTTTGATTATATAAATGTAAAACACGTCCTTTTTTATTCCATGGAAATTTATGTAGGAAGTAATTTAACAAACAAAAAATATACCGATACAATTAATTAACAAATGTAAAACTACACTGCCTAGAAATCGGACTTTACCCACAGCACAATGATCGAATTCAACACTTTAACCTGGCTTTTTGATCGAATGTTCAAAGGAAAGTTTAATTGGGTTTTTCTAGAACCAGCTTAGTATAGGCCCAGGTTTCTTATTAGGCCCAAGACTAAATATGTAACATAGTGGTGTAAAAAAAAACCGATTAACCAAACCGAACCGATTTGTAACCGATAACCAAACCGGTTATTAACCGAAATAGTAATAACCGGTTATAGGTTAGGATTAACCGTAGGTTAGGAACCGATTATCATTTTTTTTCCCCTAACCGGTTTCGAACCGGTTAACCGAAAACCGGTTATTTTGCTAGAACAAAAACCGGTTAACCGGTTAATTGCATTGCAATAAAGAAAACAGAGTATTTTATATATTATACATTCACATCGATATTAATAGCTGTAACCATATATCTAGATTATATTTTATATTCCCCACAATATCAAGCCTACTTATTCTTGTGATGATTATAGCTGTAACCATATATCTAGATTATATTATATATTCCCCACACATACCTGTAACTTATCGGCGTCATCGCATCAACTGGATCTTCATCGGCGTCATCGCATCAACTGGATCTTCAAAGGATCTTTTCATCCGATGGTGACGGGAATACATTATTTGTTCCAAAAAAAAAAAGAATTGCAGGTACCACTTACAAATAGATTTGTTGGAATAGATTTGCAGATATTGTTTTGTTCGTATAGATGACAGGAATATATTGTTTTGTTGGAATAAAAATAGATTTTTTGGAATATATATATAGATATATTGTTTTGTTGGTGGCCGGTTAAAAAAAAACCGAAATAGGTTAACCATACCGGTTAACCGGTTTTTATTAACCGTAACCGGTTAGATAGGTTAGAGTTTTTCACCATAATAACCGATTATTAACCGGTACCGGTTAACCGTAACCGGTTTTTTTTTATAAAAAAAAAACCGGTTTCGGTTATTACCAAAAATAACCGAACCGGTTAACCGTTTCTTACACCTCTAGATAGAAGGAAAAAAAAATACTGACTGCAGTTGAAGAATGTGTGTGCAATAATTATA
>JAOXNX010000019.1:3048444-3061639 GCA_028566075.1 Solidago caesia | reverse complement strand
GTGTGAGTGTGTGTGGTGCGTCTGTGTGTGTCGTGGGGAAGGGGGAGGGAAGGATGGGTTTTATTTATTTATTTTGGATTTTAATCTTAGCCATTGACAGGGGAACAATCCAATGGCTAGGATTTGTCCCCTGATATCCACCAAAAATAATGGACTCATTTGAACATTCCTCTATGTTTGGTAAATATTCATTTGCAAACCACAATTAAGGTAAAAACTAAGGGACAATTTTTAGTCACATATTCTCTCTCCCTTTTTCTCTCTGTTTCATAAATCACTAGTTTCATTTAATTCATTCAAAATCTTTTATCTCAAAACCGTACATCGATAAATTATAAAAATTATATGGGTGTTTTTAAAATTTCGTTCTTTTTCATTAGAGAGGTCATCCGATATACTTTTGACGACTTTTTAATTTTCGGGTGGAGCCCGTGCAGCTAAAGGCAAAGCCTGTCAGATAGATCACACCATCACCGATCACTCCTATGACTTATCATCCCCTATGACCTATCACCCCACCAGCTACCTCTTATTAATATCCTTGAGGGCTACGTCCGATAAGGACGAAACCCCCTGAATGGGCTACGCCCGTACCGTATCATCATCCGGAAAAAAAAATGGGTTTTTATTTAAAAAAATATTAAAAAATTATTAAAAAAATTAAAAATGAAAAAGGTAGAAAAAAATAAAAAGAGAAAAAGTAAAAGAAGAAGTAGGAGGAAATGTATGGCTAAAATTTGTTATTTAGTTTTCAACATTTTAGTTTTCATTTGATTACAACCCATAAAATATAAAATTCTTTCGTTACGTCAAGCGTCACTAACGAGTAAACGGTATCTTAACCTGATTTTCACAAAATAACTTTCAACAAGACAACTTTAAGCTACAAGGAGGGACGAGTAAAAGGTATGTTGATCTCGGTCTCCACTGGCAACAATTTAATGCAAGTAAAATGACAAAACTAAAACAAAAATGATAGATGTTGATTGAATTAAAAGTAACATCTAAAATGCTAACTGATGACATATATCACTGATCCTTAATTTATCAACAAATTTTAATTTTAAGTTTCATAATTTTGGGACTAGCACACACTAAAACAAGGCACTTAAAAGTTAAAAGGAATTATAATGGTGGCGTGTTGGGTTCCATGGAAATGGAAAGCAAGGAATGCGGGGAGGAGGAGTGGGCAGCGGGATGGTGTCGGGTTAACCTAGCCCACCGGGAAACACTAGCGCCACCTAGGCGGGTTGATTGTTGGGTAGTAAGAGACGGGTAAAAAACCCGTGGTTGAAGACGCGTTGGGAAGGTGGGAAATGGTCATATGACTGTTAAAATGAGCCGTTGCAAGCCTTTTTCAAAAAAAAAAAAAATTTTAACCCCTTTTTTTTACTTACATATACCCTTTTATTTTCTTTTTAAAAACTACATCAAACAACTTATAAAATCACAGCCATTTAAATTAATAATTAGGAGTGTATATATTTCACCGGATCACTACTGTGTTTGTCCATTCATTTAATTAACCTTTCAAATATATAATGTAACATATATATTTCTTGTGAACGTGCCTAGAAATAAGTAAACAAACACAATAAATCTCAATTGTTGGACTTCATGACAACTCAATTATATATATTTCTATAAAAGAACATATATATAAAGATGATTCATTATAATTTTTTAGTATATAGTTATGGAAAAGCTTGCTATGAATTTCGTCAAGCCAAACAAAGCATTACAAACAATATATAACGATTAAACAAGAATGATATATATAGTAAATACAAATTAAATGACCCTTTGACCAAACACGAGTATGTGGCATGCATTTTTTTTTTTTTTAATATATGAGTATACAACCTCAAAAACAACAAATTTATGAAATTTGCCTTTCAATGGTTCTATGCTGAGGTAAGATCGCGTGGGTGCAAGTATACCTTCAGACCATTTTTCATAAACAATGTCAATGACATCTTTTGTTCCACCCGGTGACCGGGAACTAACGACAGCCGGTAACGAAGGAGCACAGCCGAAACCACTGATTTCATTTGCAAGTAAGCCAAATCTTTGCCTAAACAAGTCCTCGGTCCGGCATTAAATGCCACAAACTTGTAACCATCCTTCGGTGGCTCAAACCGGTCTCCAGTCGCAGATAGCCACCTTTCGGGTTTAAACTTCAAGCAGTCATCGCCCCACACGCTCCTCATCCGCCCTATGGAGTATATCGAGTACGTCACTGTTGAACCAGACGGAACCTTAGTTCCATCCGGTAAAACATCATCGTTTATGACGTACTTGAAATCCTCCGGGACTGATGGATACAAGCGGAGAGTCTCTGCTAAAGCAGCTTTTAGGTACACCAACCTATCAGCCTCATCGAATGTCAAAGGATCCGAAACCCAAGTGTTGGAATCGCTGCCACGTGTATCTTTTAAAACTGTGGTCAACTCATTGATGATTTTAGTTTCGATCAATGGGTTATTCATGACCAACCAGAAAAACCAACTAAGCGCGACCGATGACGTGTCGCGCCCAGCCAGCACAAAGTTTAATGCAATACGTTTTAAAACATCATTTGGGAAAATATTCCCATCTACATCACGCTTTTTAATAAACCTCGACAGAAGATCATCTGACGGGTTTAATTTACGAGCAGTTAATGCCTCGGTCATATAGTTTTCGACAACTTGAAGGCTTTTCCGAAGTCTCATTTCCGCTCCGATCCCTATAAGCTTCTTCAATCGCCACAAAAAACCCGGATACAATAGCCTTTGTAGTGTTGCTTCCGTTGCCGAATCAAACGCGGTTGCAAATGGATTCTCGGATAACTCAGTCGATAACGTTTCCGGATCTTTACCAAATGTCAACCCACAAATGTTATCGAATGTTAACCGAAGCAAAAGATCTTGCAAATCCACTGGAATATGTTCGTCAGATGCTTTCTCCAAAATACGCCATAATCTTGTTTTAATAGTACGACTAACCCACCTAGCCATGGCTTGGCGTAGTGTCCGTGTCGTAAACTCCAAAGCCGCGGTCTTTCGTTGTATCAGCCACGTTTCGCCATCACTATTGAATATCCCTTGACCTAGGAGATCATGAAAAGCCGTTTGCCATGTTGGTCCTTTCGGGTAGTTATCAAACCGTGTTCTAAGTATATGTTCGATGTTTTTCGGGTTACAAGTAACCGTATAAAACCCTTGTTTACGTGCAAAGAATGGTATTGCGATTGTGGTTGTTTGATAAGTCCCACCACCGGACGAACGTAGGTTTCCCGCAATCCAGTCATGGATTCGAGACCTATTTAAGAAGAGAACCGGAAGGCTACCGAAGAAAGGGTAGACTTTCGGGCCAGAAAGACGACGACAAAGGTGGTGGAACCATAAGAAATAGGCTGAAGTGGTGGCTACCACCATGAATATGATAATAATGTTAGCTTCCATGGTGGATTTATTTGGTGTTATTTTGTTAAATTTTGATTAAGAGGATGGGCTAGAAGGGTTTATATTTGAAGTGCAAAGAGCATAGGAGTGGTGTAATATAGAAGTTCTTTATATTAGGAGAGAGTTGTTGAGAAAATATATTTTTGGGCTTTGAAATTATGTGGGATCTTTGGTTGATGGGAACTTGTGTGTTACTATTTCCAGTTTTCTTGATTTAGTTAACGTTTCTTTCTATATTTGACTATGATCATATATATGGTATATATATATATATATAGTCACCAAAAACAAAAAGGTATATATTCTTGGGGAGTTTTTTTTTCTTTCGAAAAGCTTTTGAGAACTAATTTTCTAATTTCTAAACCACGTATGCATTTAGTTTTTAAATACTAAAGATAGTTCTTAAAATTTATGTGATATATATATATATATATATATATACAGAGACGAATAAAAGTGTTAGGTGTAGTAAAAAACTAAAAATAACTAAAACTGACAATATCCAATACGACACGCGACAATTCGTGACACGTATAACATGTAATAAGCGGATTTTGGTTAAGACTAAATAGGTTTGAGTCATAATTATTAACACGACTAACACATTTAATATATGAGTTGAGTTTGAATTGACCTTTAAAAACCTGTTTACTTTTATAACTCGCCAACCCATTAAAATCTAAAAATAGTAAGGGGACTAGGAGTGGTTAGAAAAAATTTATCAACCCTCCCAAATTCAGCCAATAAAATTCAGTCAACTCATTCCAACCCTCCAGCCCTCCCAACCAGCCCTCCCCTCTCTTGTGAAAACCGGCGACCAAACCACCTCCATACAAACACTACAACACCACTCCAACACCACCTCGACCCCTCCCTCCATCATTCTTCTTCTTCGGCCACAGCCGCGTCACCACCACACCGAACTATCACCGAGCATCACCACAGCCGCGTCACCACCACACCAGCCCCACCAGACGCCGAACTCTGTTGCGGGGAACAGCTGCTCGCTGCCACACCCACAGCTTCCGTCGCTGCTACTGCCGCCAAACACCGCCATTGCCGTCTCCTATTTCTCGTTTCAGGTGTGTGTATATAACCTGGGTGTGTGTACGGTTTTTCTAGACCGTTGCCGGAATCTTCATTTGCTAATTAGGGGGGTTTTAATCAAGTGATAGAAAAAAAGGTTGGGGATGATGATGATACACAAACAGTTAAAGGGGGAAAGGCTCAAAATTTTGTTACACAAATAGTCCCTTTAACGTACATCTCACCGGCTTCAACACAGGGTATATTACCCGCTCACCATAAATTTTTGGCATAAATTTAGGGCCGGCGGCGGTGTAGCCGGCGGTATGAAGGCATAAAATTGCCTACCCGCTCACCACTCCGAGAACCCTAAAACTAGATACAGTATCTAAATTTTATTTCTAAATAATATAACTACTTTATGTTTTATTATATTTCTATCTTCGTATGTAATATGTATAAAGACTTGATATTGAACTGGTAATTGGTTGCATAAATAACAAGGTATTGTTATATATCTTAGGTTCTTTGGAAGGAGGTCGGAGATTTTGGACATAGATGACTCGGAAGTTCTGGGACATCAGAATTGGGTTAAAATTGGTCAAAAGATAATTGACTATGCACCATGGATGAAAGAAGCTCAACAAGTGGATGAAGAGTTGATTATCTTAATGGAACATATTCATAACAAGAAAATCATTTCTGTAAGAAAATACGAGTTTTGTATTCTAACGAGAAATACAATAGGGTTCATAAAGATGAAATTGAAAGGTCAAACAAAGTACCTAAATATGTGTATTTTGAAGAAAACAAGTATGTTGATGAACCTTACTGACAGCATTATCGTCAGCGAGGGTCACAAGGCCAAGAGCATTAATGAACTCATTGTTAGAAGTACCGGAATTAGCCCAGTCATGTTCTTCAACAATGAGACCTTAGTTTGAGGCTTTGCTTCTTCCATTTCTGCAAGCTTGGCTTTGAGTTAAAAATATTTCTTTTTGTACTCATCAACTAGTTTGACAATGTTGGTAGGAATAGAGACCCGACATTCCTTTTGGTAGTGAGCTTTTCTACCACACCTATAGCATTCTTCCTTACATTTTTGCGCTACTGGCTTTATTATGGGTTCTGACTTACGAGATTTTCATTTCTTAGAGTACTTTTTGCTAGCAAAGAGAGCAAATTGCATGAAGTTGTTGAACATCTCTTGTCTCTCTTCTTCATCGAGGTTATTAACAAGAGATTGAATAGGTGATACAGTAGTGTCATCGTTGTCCATTATGTGATTTAGATTATCTAGAGCAGCGATACTAAAGCAAGAGGGTCACTTGCTGAGGGGACAACGGACCTAGCGTGTCTCTTGGACTTAGCTTATGCCCTAACATTTTGGGGTAGCAGCCTTTTCTTCAAATTGAAGAGTTCGATATAGAGACTCCAAGATGTGACTTTGGAGTTGTTTGGTAGTCCTCAAAATTTGTCTAAGTCCTTGCCACTTTTGGGGCAGACTGTCAATGAATTCGTGACATAGTTCATAAGTGTCATGCCTTAACCTCCAAGATGTGACTTTGGAGTTGTTTTCATAAGCTCTTTTTAAATCTATTTTCTTGTTTGCCTTAACCTCTTCAGTCCCATCAAACCTCACGCATAGGCTATCCCAACATTTTTCAGAGCTTGGGAGTTTGATGAGGGATTTCACGATGTCATTGGGAAGTGTAGACATTATGATATTTTTAGGTCTACAGTCCAAGTTAACCAGTTTTTTTTCACCATCCGTCTATTGATGAGCCTCATTTTTGTTTAACCTTGGTGGTGGTGCCTTCAGCTTTCAATGTAGCACCGGGCGTGAAGGTGACCGCCTTGAAAAAGATAGAAACTGAGAAAGAATTGTCATTTCTGATTAATGAATCTGTATACAAAATGTTAGAATTGTACTACTACTCAACTATGAATCGTCTATACATATATATAGGCCTAACTAACTTGTTAATCGCTTCTAACAACTTATAACAACCTATCTATCATTTTTACAGTATAACTCTACATACAATTGAATATTGTTATAAGGAACCTTGTATACTCTACACACCATCGGGACATATGGTCCCCTGGTCAAGACGGTCACTAAATATGTGTAACATCCCAAACTTTTCATTTAACGGTTGACTTGTTTCGTTAGTCAACGTCTTGCTTCCGTTAAGTTTATATGTGATTTAATGTGCTTTCGCAGATAATGTGGCTTATGTTTTTATGATTTTAATGTGTCATGATGCATGTTATCATGGTTAAAGTGGTTATTAATGTGCTTGATATGTCGATTCGTATTCCCGTTAGTGATTAAAGTGTCGTTTGAGCTCCCGTTAGTGTCATAAGTGGTGCAAAGTGATGATTAAAAACTTGAGGGGCCTAGATGTCATAATTAGAAAAATGCTACAGCAAGTTAAGGGTTGATTAGGGGTTAATCACTTTTCATTTTGTAGTTATCATTTCATATCATAGCATTCCTTTTGAGACCTAGCCTCTTTGTGTCATTTCTTGATATTGTTATGATTTGGAGTGGAATTGGTGGTGGATTTGGCTTGGTTTTGTATTGCTAATCTCATCTACAGGTATATCATGTATTCTTAATCATTTGATTAGGCATTTTCAACCATTAATAGGGTTCATTTTCTGGTCTTTAGGGTTGGGATCGAATCAACTGCAAATTGTTGTTGTTTTAATGTGTTTTTAGGTGATTCATTGAATCCCTTTCATGTACAATGGATTGGTGGATCAATTGGTAATATCAAATCATCAATTGATTCATATAAAAGGTCTATTTCAAGTCTATAAGCCGTGTATAAGCCATAGGGTTGAGTTGTGATCGAAATCGAACGAAAAGGAAAAGTGTTGTGCTGGTAGTAGCACTATATGGGCGCATGCATACTATATGCGGCAAATATATTGGGTCTGGGTGAAGAAAAATTGTTTTTGAGGCTTTATGCGACACATGGATAAGCTACGCGACTCATTTTTGGAATTTTTCTTGAACAAAGAGTTATATGCGACGCATGGGAGCTTCCATGCTGCGCATGGGACCCTGTATGTCATTTTATCTTTGTTTAAGCTCATTTATGGTTCATATGTTCATTTTAGGTTGTCAGGAGTACGTATCAAGCACGGTAAACTTATTTGTGTGTTGTTATAAGCTCGATTGAGGTAAGATACACGTTTTTATCACATGAGGGACAATAAAACATAGATTTTCATATGAGAACTTCCCCCATTTTATATCTCGTTATGTTATGGGTATTCTGGATTTCGTGGGAGGCTTTGTGGGTTACGAATGTATGTTTATGCAGCTTGTGACATGTTATTGACATACGATATGTTATGATTATGTTGTGACATGCAATGATATATGATATGTAATGATGCATGATAAGCATTAGGCAATGATGTGTAAAATGTATATGTGCATGTGTATAGGTGAGATGTGATGATTACATGGCTTGTACACCTAGTCACTAGACTTTATAGGTTGCCATGACACGTGCAGGTTTAAGGGCCTAAACGTAAGACAATTGATGTTATATGCGATATGAATTCTCGAGCTATTTAATGTGATGAAAGTGTTAAGCTTAACCCGTGCTTTCCAATTGAGGCTTGGACGTTGTGATGGTTGCTTGGGTGGCTCCTCGCAACAAATGAGTTCACGTAATGAGTATTTCCGGGTTGGCCTAATGAGCATAACGGACTACTTCTGGATTGGCTATCCTTTCCTCAGCGACAATGATGGACCACCGAAAGGTTACCCCATCGAGTCGGGTGTGAGGTTCCCTGTCAAGTTTTATGACCGCCTACACACAACCCCTACCTTATATGAGATGAGTGACTTACGTCACAACGTAAATATGATATGTGACTTATGTCACCCCATTCATGGGATTGAGATGTGAAAATGAGATGATATGTGTGATGTGATATGTGAAACGTGTATAGGCACAATTAGGATTATATATATCCTATAATGACGATATGATGATGATAGGATGAAGATCTGATGATAATTTGATTATATGTGATGACTTGAGCCTTAAAGATTTAAATGGAATCTTTCTCAACGATTGAAATGAGCAAATGTTTTGTTAAACCTGTGTTATCTTTACTTAGCTTTAATTAGCTAACACTTGCTCTTTTAAAATGTGTTGTACCATCAGGTTAAGCAGGAATGAGCAGTTAGAGATGATATGAGAGGCTTGGGTAGATGCTTTATGGAGGGAGATCCTTAGTCACCCGATAGCAGCCTCATTATGAGACATTTATTATTATAATGTCCAGATGTTTATGACTTATTTAAGTTGATGACTTGGTTGTATTTATGTTGGAACAACCGTTTGGGTTTCCATTTGAACTATTTTTATGATATGCTTTGGTAACACCTTATTATTTAATAAACCCTCCATTACAGAATGGTTAGCTTTTTAAATGTCTGTTTCAGCATTATTTAATGCCGTTAGGCAAAAGTTTTTGGAAATCCATAATTTTAAAATGTCAGGTGTTACACTATGGTTTGATTCCTACAATGCGTAGGAGAATTATTAGTTTCCAAGATCCAAAGTCATGTAGCTCAATTTAGTGAAATGGACACATAACTGTGGTCTTTAGAGTTTATTAGAGTTGGTTTTTGATTTGTCATTTTTATAGAAAAAGTTTGTAAGATTAGGATATATTCAAGAAAAACTTAAACGCTTGCTCCAATACCAGTTGTTGGTCTCACTTACTTACAACAACTTTAACTTTAAAATGGCTTATGTGTAGGAGCATTATTACTTTCCAAGATCTAAAGTCTTGTAGGTCAAGTTAGTGCAATGGACACATAACCGTTGTCTTTAGAGTTTATTAGAGTTGATTTATAATTTGTCATTTTTATAGAAAAATTTTGTAAGTTTAGGATATATTCAAGAAAAACTTAAACGCTTAATCCGATACCGGTTGTTGGTCCCACTTACTTACAACAACTTTAACCTTAAAATGGCTTAATTTAATGTAAACAACAAACATAAAGGATTATGTATTCAAATATTAACTCTTTTTATATACATAAGAGTTTTACAACGTTGAGTTATGTGAGATCTAATTTTGATACAACTTTGACACTTTTATAACAAGTCACACTTTGTTACAAGGAATCTATTACTTGCAACAACTTTAACCTTAAAATGACTTAATTTAAGGTAAACAAAAAACATAGAGGATTATGTAGTCAAATGTTAACTCTTTTTATATACATAAAAGTTTTACAACGTTGAGTTATGTGAGATCTAACTTTAACAACTTTGATGTTTTTATAACAAGACAAAATTTGTTACAAAGAATTTAGAACATAGAAGATTCTCACACTAATAATACACTAATAGCTAACTTTGAATGAAAAATAAACTTCACAAGTTACCTGTGATACGTGTATCAAAATGCTCAAGGAATCTAACCACTTAGACGAACAATTACCCTTTGTTCTTCACTTACCGTCGCCTTTTTATGAACAAACTTGCAATGGCCTTTGAGATCTTAGATGTTGATGTGGATTTGGTTGTCAGCATTCCATTTGTGAAGTACAGTAGACATTAAATGTGTTTAACTTGTCCACTTGTTCCATAGCCATTTTGGCTAAAGAAAAAAAAGTGAGTAAAGTTTCTTACACATCGTTCTTTCCTAACCATATGACGTTTTGAATGGGTGGTTTCCATTTCACTTTTTTCCGCTTCTTTAAGTTACAAATCTGGGAATAAACTTTTGGTTTATACAATGAATCAATAAGTATTTACAAGTACTTAAATCTTGGTCGTTGATGAATGATTTTTGGTGGTCGCTGAGTCAACACAATTAATGTTGACTCATGTTCACTGATGATCGCTGATGCATACTTTGGCGTTTAAGTCTTTTCGGCTAATCCCTAGTCCAAACCATGAACTAACAACACCTTTTGTAAAAATACTAAATATCTTTTAACACCAAGTCACCTAGTGATCTTGATGATGTTTAAATTTTATATTTAATGTACATATAATATTTTACCATTTTAATACGTGTATTAATAAGAGTTATAATAATATATTATGACCATAATTCTATATAATGTCATAATTATTATTTTTTTTAATTACACTAATGTTTTTTCACTTACCAAAATATTCTAAACTAGGATTCTTTTCTTTTTTCCAAAAATTACAAAGAAAAGCCAGATTAATATTGTAGAAGGGTCATGAGTGATGGCATTTGGTTTTAACACATAATTAAGTAACTGACCGTAAAACTTATATAATGTATGTACAGTTCTTGCCTTAAACGGAATATGTATAATGCATTTCCATATATAGTATTTGTTCTAGACGATTAGTCATATGTAATCCGCCATAATTAGTCATATATAGTATTTGTTCCTAGACGATTAGTCATTTGCCTTAAGCATTCTAAGAACCAAGTCTAAGAGTTAAGAGTCTTTACGTACATCCACAACCGCATAGGCAACATGGTAGATTCTATTGTTTGAGTCAACACTTACAGCAGTTAATACTTGTCCTAGGAAAAGACCATACATAAATGTTCTATCTAGACCTAACAACTCCTTACCGGCACGTTTAAACCCCCTCTTTAATGCACCTAAACACACATATATTCTTTTGAAAACTCTAGTAGGCTCATTTGGACTACAAGGTGGTTTAACCTCAAGCTTAACTATTTTATCATGATTTGCAGTCTGCAGTTCTTGTATGTAATCCCTCAACATATTGTATTGTTTGGTGTAGTCTCCTCTAAGTTGCCCCTTTGCACTTTTCTTAGCTCCCCCACATCTCTCTGTTAAGGTACATTACTATCCATAAACTCCACATTTGGATCCACATGCATATGAAATTCTCTATTTCATTCTTCTCATATACAATGTAGTCACTGTCTTCACTATCGTCACCAATACTATCACCACCACTACTATCATTTGATGTACTATCATCACCAACAGCTTCTTTGACAACAACACGTTTACCCTTGTCATTTAAATCAAGATTGGCATTTCCCTTAACATTTTCTCGACTATTTGGAGTTAAAACAGGTTCCTCATGCCAATCAAGTAATAATTTCCTATATCCATTTTTTCCCTCTTTGGTTCGGTCTTAGATATACTTGGTATTAATTTCATTATCAGGAATCCTTTCGATCACAACATTTGATTTACTTGGCATAAAATAACCAGATAAGCTTGTCATGCCATGTTCAATAAAAACAAATATGAGGTTATCGTTGGACACATAATTAGACAAGTTAATCACATCTTGATCACTGGATAGGAGTTGAAAATCATCATCTATTCACATTCTGGTTTTAAAAATAATAGAACATAATCTGCCTACCAGTATATAAACTAAATTCTCCAAAATGGAATCCATTTCATGCACTAAAAAAAAATTAAAATCATGGTGAATCTTCATTGTGAATATCTCGGTATATCCAACACATTTGGGGGAAAAAACACAAAAAAAAAACCCGTAAATATTGACACTTTCGACTTATTGAAAGTAAAAAACACATAAAAGTAAGAATAAAACTTATACTCGTCATAAACATGATCGAGATTCCAAGTTTCACCTTCTGGACGAATACAATACAATACAATGGATTTGACATTGTTGTTAGGGTTTAGTCATGGGGATGATCAGAACAGTAGAAAGTGAGTGTGAGGGTGGGTGGGTGTGGTTTTATCGGGATGTGGAGTACTGTTGTTTATGGTGATGGAAGAGATATTTAAGCATATATTCATTGTTTATTGTAACATCCCAATTCTTAAATAAAGTAATAAAATAACCTTTATTGTAGTTTCACCTTTAAAATAAGTTCCTAGTGTTTTATTTTGAGAAAAGAGATTAAATTGGTTGGAACTTTAGCGGATAGCGGGTATAATACCCACCTATTTTGTTTAAAAACCGGAGCATGTGAAGTATGCCCTCCCATACTTGTGTGATGATTTCTTCTTCATCCTCCACACTCCACCTCCAATCCCATTTCTAATGCTTTCAAGAAATTTCTACCAAGATTAACAAATCATAGTAATAATAATCCATCTCCATCTTTGAGGAAATATCAAATTGGGGGTTTTAGTGTGTGTGTGTGTGTGTGTGTATGTCGACTCAAGAAGAAGGAGAAGAAGAAGATTTTTGGTGATTTCTATCTTGTCATTTCTAGTGTAATTTCCAAGGTAACATCATCTCCATTTCTATTTGAGAATTAGGGTTCTTGGTTTATTTAATTGGGGATTTTCCCATTTGGGTAGTGTTTGGCTAGTATGTGATTATGATTATGAATATTTATAATGAGCCTTTGGCTAGTAAAATTGATAATATGGAATTCGAGATGATGATGATGATGATATGAAAAATGTGTTGAGAAAATGTAATCTAACCAAATTCTATAATGGGTAAATTGGGAGGTTGAGTTAAATTAGAAATTTTGGTTAGTTCATTTGATTGATGACCCTAGTCACCCATTTGTTAGTATTTGGCTATGGTTTATGATTTCATGGAAATGATATGAATATATGGAAGGTATGTGTAAAATAACGATTTTTGTAATGTTGAGACTTGCATGTATGCAAGTAAGTGTAAATTGTGATTTGCCAAATACTACAATGGGTGGTCTTTGTGGTTGGGTCATGATTATATGGAATGTTGGAATAGAAACCTTATGTGATTATT
>JAOXNX010000019.1:3014050-3031775 GCA_028566075.1 Solidago caesia | reverse complement strand
ATATGATATGTTTTTTATTTACTAAAATGTTTTTTATTTTTATATGATTTGTTATTTTATGTATTAAAAATAAATGAAAAAAAAAAGATGATGTGAAAATTGGGGAAGTTTGGGGAGTGGCGCCACCATTTTAAGGTAGTTTGGGGAATGATTGAGGTGAAATGAGATGGATGATTTTTATTGGATAATGGTGAGGTAACAATTTAAAAAAGTTTGAGAAAGAGGTGACCTCTCTCTCCCCCTAATACCTTCTAGTTTTTTCAATATACACCAGAACATTTCTCCTAATAAAAATTGTTACTCTTATTTCAAAAAGGTAAAATAACAATTCAAGAAATACATTAAAAAAAAGTTAACAGACTATAGATATTATCCATTTTAATCGAATCTAAATATTATCTTTTGTTTTGTTTGTTGTAGAAAATCGATGAAACAAGAACGAAACCAAAAACTTGAATGGTCCACATATGTTTAATCTTCTTCTCTTTTCTTCTTCTTCTTCTTCAACCTCAATCCTAATCCATTAACCCTCATATATACGTACATATATATATACATATATTCATTATATATATCTAACGTACCCATCTTCCATATATTCTTAAATTTCAAGAATCTTGGGCGAATATGGCAGTTCTTGAAACCCTAAGACCAATAATACATGGTCAAATTCATGCTATAAATAATCCAAATTATAATTATAATTCAAATTACAGGTACACTTGTTCTGCTTTTCGTGCTTATAATAATTCTAATATTTTGTTTAGAAAATCATGTTTATCATTATCTGTTAGTCCTGCCAACAATTTATTAAATTCTTGGGGATGTGGGTTCTTAGGATTAGGCTTTTTAAATAGTAAAGGAAGGAACTTTAATCATGATAATATGTATAAATATAAAATGTGTGTGAATAATAGTTCTTGTGAACAAGATACCGAATCGAATGACCCGAGTGAGAGTAAGAGAGATAAGGTGAGTAAGAAAAGAGATAAGGGTGAGAAAAAAAGTAAAGGGTGGGGAAAAGAAGGCCGTGGCGGTGGTGGGAAATGGAGGTGGCAACCGATAATTCAAGCACAAGAGATTGGTGTTTTGTTGTTACAGTTAGGGATTGTTATGTTTGTTATGAGGTTACTTAGGCCTGGGATTCCGTTACCCGGGTCGGAACCTAGGGCACCGACTACGGTTGTGAGTGTGCCGTATAGTGATTTCTTAAATAAGGTTAGTGGGAATATGGTGCAGAAGGTTGAGGTTGATGGGGTTCATATTATGTTTAAGTTGAAGCAAGATCATCAGGGGAATATGGAAAGTGAAATGAGTAAAATGCAGGATTCGGAGTTGTTGTTGAGGAGTGTTGTCCCTACGAAGAGGATTGTGTACACGACGACACGTCCTAACGATATTAAGACGCCGTATGAAAAGATGTTGGAAAATGATGTGGAGTTTGGGTCTCCCGATAAGCGGTCTGGTGGCTTCCTGAACTCTGCATTGGTAAGTTGTTTTGGTTTAGTTGATTTTATTTTTGCATATTTGTTAATGAGATGTTATGGAGTTGCAGTTGTTTTTATGAGGATGTTTGATTACTTACATTTGAAGATTTGTGTTACTTTTTACTCGTAATACTCTTGAGGCAATACCATGACAGGAATTCTGGTGGTCTGCTTGATTTTAAAAGGCGATAGGCACTCTGAGGTGATAAGTGTCCGAAACCCAAGGCACTAGGCACACGCCTCATTTATACTAGCCCCCTTTTCTCACATAATACTTATATCTTAACTATTAATTTTTACCAAGTAAATGCTTAAAGATACTTCAGAATACTCATGCATAACAAAAATACTTAAATACTTCACTTACATTACCAGAAGTGTTCAAAAAAATGTAGAGAATATCAGTATAAGGCGACTTTGTTAATTCATGTACAAAGACGGCTTAAAAAAAAGCCTGATAAAACCCGCAACAACAATAGTCCCCAGTAAAATAAGTGAAGATACTTAAGGTGAATAAAAGCTCTAATGCGCTTTTCACTAAAAGGCTTCAATAAAGCGCTGCTTCATGTCGCCTTGTGTACAAAGACTGTCTAGACTAACATCAATCTGCCCGTTGCATAGGCACACCTTTTAAAACAAGGGTGGACTGTATTTTGTGTGTGAAAACTTTAGATGAGGCTTTGTTTGTAGTAATATTGATGGGAATGAATTGTTTTGGAAAAAGATGTGAAATTATGTCATTGCATTTCCACAAATACCGGCATTTTAAGGGCCCTTATGCATTGCTTAAATCATCGATTAATGGTGTCATGTTATCATATATTGAGTTTTGGAGCATACATTTGAATCATTAACCTCCAAGCCAAGACCCTTTGGATTTTATATATAGCTTCTCCTACTGCCTTTTTTTTAGCTTCCTTTATGGAAATTTATGCTCACCCATGTCTTCTATACTAGAGAATGATGAAATAGTTTGGTGTCTACTTGTGTTTTATCTGACCACCATTTACCACTCATTGAATATATGTTTAAATCTGTTTCTCATAATTTCATTATCCTTTTTAGCCACTCCTTTCATTTGGTTTAATTTTCATGTAACGTTAACCAAACTTTGGTCTCACCAGTTTCATGTATGCTAGAAAGTTTTCTAAGTCAATAAATTGGAATAGGGAAATAGCTGATGTCATAAGCAGCAACTAGTATCAATGAAAACAAGGAAATGAATCAAGGATGGTGTGTTTATTTGGTTAGATTGGTGGCAACATTTACTTGGATCTTTTCCACTAGCCCATCACTTTAGTTTAATTAAAATCACTAATTTGACATGAAACCATGTAGTATTAGTATATGTAAATGAATTCATATTTAATGAATTTTTATTTTTTTATGCAGATAGCGTTGTTTTACGTTGCTGTATTAGCAGGGCTACTTCACCGTTTCCCTATAAACTTCTCTCAGGTAATTACTAATTAGTTACCTTTCACATGTTATAATTGGTTTTTATAGTGAGGAGTTATTGATTAATCACTTGATCTCGTTTACAGAATACTCCTGGTCAGCTAAGAAAAAAGTCAAGTGGTTCTGGTGGGTCAAAAGTGTCTGAACACGGTGAGGTCATCACATTTTCAGATGTCGCTGGTGTTGATGAGGCCAAGGAGGAGCTCGAGGAAATTGTAGTAAGCTCACAGTCCTTAGTTATCCACATCAAATATCATGTTTCTTTCTGATGCTCTTTTTAATTTGCTATTTCTATTGTGCTCAATCAGGAATTTCTCAGAAATCCAGAACGTTATACGCGCCTTGGTGCTCGTCCTCCTAGAGGTGTCCTTCTGGTGAGTTTAGAATGTTTATATTTATTCATAAGTTAAAGATCATATCATTCCTGACACTAGAGAGAAAATCCAATGTGCCCTTTTGTAATCTGTTATTTGTTTCTAATACACTAATACTGTTCTTGGTTTTGGTATCGTTTTTATTTCTTAACGAAGACTGAATTTGTGTATCGGCTCTGAGTATCTTACAGGTTGGTCTTCCTGGGACTGGCAAGACACTGTTGGCAAAGGCTGTAGCTGGAGAGGCTGAAGTGCCATTCATTAGTTGTTCTGCAAGTGAGTTTGTAGAACTTTATGTGGGCATGGGAGCATCACGCGTTCGAGATCTCTTTGCAAGGGCAAAAAAGGAGGCACCATCAATTATATTTATAGACGAGGTTCGAATTTAAGCCTTCTGAATATATATGATACTTTCTATATTACTCTAATTTGCTTTTCTTCTTTGCAGATTGATGCTGTAGCCAAGAGTCGTGATGGTAGATTTCGTATTGTCAGCAATGATGAGCGAGAACAAACGTTGAATCAGTTGCTGACGGTAAGCTCACAATAGTCACTTCTTTATCCGTCGATGGTATATTCTAGAGGTGGAAAAATGGGCTGCTTGGGTCAGTTAACAGGTCATAACGTGTGCAAATCACTACGGATCATCTTTTCTAAACGGCAAGCGGGTTGGGTCGGATATTCTATGTGTTTCTAAAGATAATACATTACTGAAATACTTTTTCTAAAGATTATTAGTTTTTAACATCAAGGATATTAGATTAAACCAAGTGCTTTTGGTACCAAATACCGAACCAATCCCAGTACTGACCGGTTACATACGGTACAGTATTCAGTACCATGTTTCGACCATTTTGGCATTGGTATTTTTGGAAATGGTACCAGGAAAATATCAAAAAATTCGGGACCGGTACTGATTTGTGACACATGTAAACATTTCATGATGTGTTAGCCTGTTAGCATTAGCTTTTCATTTGCAAAGTAGGTTCATCTATATTGCCACGATTTATAGAAAGTGATTAGATACGAATACATAATAGGCTTCGTAATACAAAGTTTAACACGTTTCCAAAGCCTAATAAGAACACAAAGTTTGTATGTTGCATAGTTATTACAAAACGCATCAACTTCAACCATTCTTTAACATATTTCCAAATCCTAATAAGCATTGTCAGTATTATCTTGCTGAAGCCTAACTTGAACCATATATTAGTGAACCATTATTTAACATATATTTCCAAATCCTAACAAGGAACCATATCACAAACGATAACCAGTAGATTGATGTTAGCCTAGTCATTTCATTCCTATGGTACTTCATTCTCTTTGGTACTCAAACATATAGCAGCATGTTCACATACTCTTCAGTTTTGAAATTATTTTTTCTTTTTAAATTTTTGGTACTCAACCAGTATGGTCCCGAAACCGGTACCGTAGCGACCTATGTTTCGGTATGGTATTCGGTTTCCATTTTGCATCTAGTTCGGTACCCGTATCACCGTGATGGTTTGGGTCAAAAATGTTAAATGCTTTACTGCCTCTTCTAAGTTATTTTTTTTCCTTAAAAAATAAGTTAGTATAATGTTATAGACTTTATAGTATTTCTAAGGACTATTTGCACATAATGGAAATCGACTTTACTCTAATTCCGAATTCTAGAAGTCAAACACATAAACTACCTACACTAGAAACTAACTTTTAACTTTATCAATTATAGAAACATTTTACCTGATACCTGGTAAAATGAAGACTCGGTAGTTTTCATGTTTTTTCATTTTTCTTTTTCCATGTGGGAAAATATGATTAGTTGTTTTGTTTAAATTTATCAATTATAGAAACATTTTATCTGATACCTGGTAAAATGAAGACTCAGTAGTTTTCATGTTTTTTCATTTTTCTTTTTCCATGTGGGAAAATATGATTAGTTGTTTTGTTTAAATTTTAATATTTATCTCCCTAATAGGTATGAGGTGAACAAAACCCATTTAAAAGTCAAAAACTTATTTACCCCTTTAATTTCCTGGAGGAAATAAGAGTCACGAAACTCATCAATAAAGATATTAAGTATTCTAAATACACATGCATATATACGAACTTTGTTTTTGAACACCAGTTATATGCATATTGAACTATCAACACAAATAAACATTGAAATATTTGCGTACGTGGAGAGAGGAAATCATGTGTAGATAAAGAAACAGCCTCCGGGTTCTTCACTTTGGCCATATCAGAGTAAAGACTGGGAGACTTAACCATGATGTTTTCTTAAACTTTATGATTCTTAAGTGTCAGGCGATGATGCTTTATAATTAACCAAAATTCCCAAAATCAAACAGGAAAAAACGGTAGGTAGTCAACGGCCATAGGGGTGGTGATGGGTGTTTGCCAGAAGAGATAACATGTCGAAGTTGAGAAAAAAGATGGAGACAAGGTAGGGAGGGTGGGTTGGCTGGGTTTTAAGTGGGGAGTGGGGGGATGGTTTAGTTTTAGGTTGTTTATTAAAAAGAACCAACCATATTCTAACACGGGGCCACTGAAAAAAAAAAGAACAGGAAAATCGACATGTTACCAATGTTATCCGGTTAACAGGTAAAAGATTTCTGTTATTGATAAACATTGGAAGTTCATTTCCAATTTAGACAATTTTTGTACGGAGTAGTTGATTTCTAAATCTAGGAATTGATGTATAGTTTGTTTCTATTTTGTGCAAAACATACTTTCTCTAATCATATTTAACATGTTAAGCTATGTACAAAATTCAGATAAAAAACACTAGATATTAGCCGGTCACCACGACCTGTTTTGACCCACATGTTCTTAAGCAATTCTATAGGTTCTGCGAGTTTGGATATTTAGCCGAGTTGAAACAAAAATCCTAAATTTACTAAAAAAATAAATCCCATATTGACCCAGTTTTGTTCCTTTGGGCCAAAATTGCCTCTTCTAGTATATTCTGATAATGTTGTACTCATATATCTGATTTGAACTAATGTGCAGGAAATGGATGGTTTTGACAGTAATTCAGCTGTAATTGTTCTTGGAGCAACTAACCGTGCTGATGTATTAGATCCAGCACTTCGTCGACCAGGGAGATTTGATCGTGTGGTTATGGTCTGTCTTCTTCTCTCTTTTGGTATCTTTCTCTCGGTGTTTATTTTTGCTCCAAAAAAAGAAACATTTACATATGTTTGAATGTTTATGTTTTTCTCAGAAACAGTCGTTTGTTTTTTCCAGGTGGAAACACCTGATAAGGTTGGAAGAGAAGCTATTTTAGATGTGCATGTTTCTAAGAAAGAGCTCCCTTTGGCAGAGGATGTTGATCTTGCCAAAATTGCTTCTATGACAACCGGTTTCACCGGGTAATTAAACTTAAAACATTTTTACTAATGCAACCAACTTTTTATGTTTCAATATATGTGTTTTCTAATGCTTGTGGGACAATTGATTAATTGGATGCGCAGGGCAGATCTTGCAAATTTGGTAAATGAAGCGGCTTTGTTGGCAGGAAGACAAAACAAAGTGGTTGTTGAGAAAATGGACTTCATCCAAGCAGTGGAACGCTCTATTGCCGTAATTCTTTTATATATTCCTATAAAGTATAGATGGAACTTTTGTCTCAATTATGGTAAATAGGTAGATTGGTTATACCCTTTCTCTGTGGGATCAAGTGGGTGAGATTCAGTTTGTTTAGCTAAATTGGTAATGAGTTGAAAGTTGCTGAAAGTGTAGTAAAATGCATATAAATTTTGCAATTAGCTCTATTGAACCTTTTTTTATTGTCGTGATAATAAAGTTATTGAAACTATAGTTAGTGGGTTGGTCCAACTCAACCCAAACAACAAAACTACCTGCTCTGACCTGAAGCTGTTTCGACCTGTTATGTACCACAGGCCAACCATGATTAAAATATTGACATTAAGCCTTATTGTACAGTTTGGATGCGCTTTATGCTAAAACATTTTAATGAGTGTTTTATACTCAGTTTTTCTTTCTTTTTCCGGTGATAATATGATAGGGGATCGAAAAGAAAACGGCTAAGTTGCAAGGTAATGAGAAAGCAGTAGTTGCTCGTCATGAAGCTGGTCATGCAGTAGTAGGCACTGCTGTTTCTAAACTTCTTAAAGGACAACCAAGGGTCGAGGTAAGACATCTTAAGCATAAAGCTGTTCACAAATGTAGTTGGGATAACAATCTATCACAACCTATATGATTTGTGTACAAATAAATACCATGATAAATGACGACTATATTTGTTTTCCTTGTATCAGAAGCTAAGCATACTGCCAAGGTCAGGAGGGGCATTGGGATTTACTTACACTCCTCCAACCACTGAGGATAGATATTTGCTTTTTGTGGATGAACTAAGAGGACGTTTGGTCACCCTTCTTGGAGGACGTGCTGCTGAAGAAATTATTTACTCGGGACGTGTGTCTACAGGTGCACTTGATGACATACGACGAGCCACAGACATGGCTTACAAAGCTATTGCTGAATATGGTCTCAATCGCACCATAGGCCCCATTTCATTGGCAACACTTTCAAATGGTGGCATGGATGATTCTGGAGGATCTGGTTTTGGAAGGGACCAGGTTTGTTTTTCTGCTTTGAATTGGGAATATATTTCAACTTTTTTTTTTTATTATTTTGTTTTTAATTTTAATTTAGAGATTTCCCCTTTTACTTATGATATAGGGACATCTAGTGGATCTTGTTCAAAGAGAGGTTAAGTTGATGCTTCAATCTGCATTAGACGTGGCACTTTCTGTCATGCGTGCCAATCCCACTGTTTTGGAGGGGCTCGGTGCCTATCTTGAAGGTATTGCTCCATTTCTTCTTATTCGAGTCTGCTATACTACTTGCTTAGTGTCTATTTTTTAAAGTAATTTTTTGTTTGCTTTCCCTTTTGGATACTTTTAGAAAAAGAGAAAGTTGAAGGGGAAGAGCTTCAAGAATGGTTGAAGCTGGTAGTTGCTCCCGAAGAACTTGCTGATTTTGTTAGAGGCACACAAGAGACGTTTCTCCCACTACAGTCGGCAGCACCTGAACTAAAGCAACTATTGTAACGCTAAGCCATACAAACCATTGTCCAACTTTGTATATTATAACAGTCGGATAATTTAGAGATATATATACAGTTGTAGTTGCAGATTCATGGAATTTTATATCCTCTTTTGTCAATTTTTAGCCAAATCCCAGCTAGTTGGGAAGGAAAGGCTGTGGTTGTAACTATAAAACGCATCTGTAATTTTCTGTGACTTTTTAACAGCAAAATTAAAAGCTTTCAGTTGATCAAATTTTTCCTTGTATATGTCCAGGAAGTGTAGTATTTCTTGAACCCAGAGCTACGTAAAGTTTTCATTACATGAGGTACATGCCATGCGAAAACGTATGTCCGGATACTTGAGTGGCAATTAAGATAGGATTTGTACTGGCATAAGCTTGCTATTTTGATCATATATTCTGCGATCTATGGGTGGGATGAATGTCGAGAAGTCTTCTTAACATGTAATTCAGGTATACATGTCGGTGAAGTCTTTAATGCGTGTTTATAAATGTATCATCATATGTCGTTTTTAATCTGACTGTCATTGTGAGCATAGTCAAGTTCAAGGTTGTTAATGGAACGTTCACCACCCAACAAGTTTAGTTTCTCGTGCATTCGACTTAGTAAGTAGAATAAGTTCTGTTTGAACAACTTGTTTGATTTTTATGAGATTTTAGGTCAATTTTCGCCGTGTAACCTTTTTCTATGTTCGACGCTTTTAGTTTTGCTCTCGACATCTTGTGAGAATATGATGTTATTAACCGATAGGCACCTTGTTAAAACTTGAAGATTGTTATAAACAGGCTAATTTATTCTTTATATAATTACATATGCACAGCTAACAACTCTTCTAACCAACTTAACAACCTAATTAACTAACTTAACCAGTTAATGAGTCTACTTTACACTTTGACCCTTAAGATTTAGAATTTGACCCTTTTCTCCCTCTAATCTAATATCTCTCCCTCTCTCTCTTCACAAAAGAGGTCGGTACCTCATTTTTTTTATCAATCACAAATTCTTAATACATCGAACAACAAAACACATAAATAAATTCTACTTTTTCATTATTAAAATGACAAAAAGTTCATTTTTCTAAATCATACTTATTTGTAATATTTCTAATAGTTAAGGGGGTTCTATGATATTATGACTCTCATAACTCATTTAATTTCGCCTTTTAAACAGAAATCCACACAATCAAGAATCAAGAAAAATATCCAACCCACCCACATTGCATTACATTAACATTACATACATTTTCTTTTACTGAAATCTTGAAGAAGAAAGAAATAAATCATGGTTGTCGCGTCTAATTCTTCAGATAAACGCAAACAAACCGACTTGATGAAACTGTTACTTGCTTCTCTCATTCACACATATACTAAAGCCCATAGTGATTCCTACTTTTAAACCAAACACCCCCTAAACATTCACATGACATGCTGTAATCATCTTGTTTAGACCACTAGACATTATTCAAGAAAAATAATCAAGTCAAACTTTTAATATAGAATGTGCTTAGTCATGTTAAAAGGTATCTTTCAATTAAAATATGTTTACCTTAATTTTGTCTTTCAATATCATATTTTGGTCAGCCAAGAAGTGTCATATGATTTTTTTTTTTAGAACGACAATTTATATTAAAAAAAAGTGTCATATGATTAAGTTCATATTTGAAAGAAGCAGCATACCATTCATTCAGGCATAAAATCCAACCCTTGTATAAACTATATTCATTGTTTCACCTATCATCCTTTAAGGATTACTATGAGAATCCAAGTTCCAAGTGTTTGGACCTTCCTAAGGTTGCTTGCTTTCGGTTACGCAATGTCTTATGATGACTTTGCATTCCCTATTGACCAATCACTGCTTCATAACTACAGTCGATTTACTGAAGTTGAAAACCGTTGCCGCTCTTTTATATCTTCAGCTTCTGAGTTAGAATACGATGATGATAATAATATGGCTTCTAGGCTTAAAAATGAGCTTTCTTTCTTCAATGGAGATTGGGAGCAGGAGAAAGCCTGGAAATCTTATAGAATAGCAACTTTGATGCCCTTTGATGATAGTGATATGCCAATAGAGAACATGTATTCATTCATCTCCCCTTGGAAAGTGGTGAGCTTTGAGGTTCAAAATGTTAGCTCTAGTGCACCCCACCGGCCCAAAAACAAAGTCAGCATTAGTGGGGTTCTGTCTATTGGCATTACAAGAAATACCACATTAATCTCTGAACCTTCCTTTATGTTTCATACAACCCCTGGTATGTCTGCTCTAAGAGTTGACTTTGCAGGCGTTTATCTAGAGACGAAAGAGAATGGGGGCGGTCGTTTAGTATGTATGTTGGGTAATTCAGTTTTCCCATTCAAGAAAGTTCCGAAAAGGTATTCAGATGGTTATATAACTACTTATTCTTCTGTTGAAAAAACACACAATGAAGGGCGCTTGCTACATGAGAATATTATGCTTGTTCTTAGGTATCCCAAAACTTTCTCTTCGTTCACTGGTGGAATACATGGAGAAATGCAAAGTTTGAGGGAAGACGACGAGTATGATTACTTTGACAAAGTTCACATAACTTCTTACTTGGGTATCTTTCCAGAGTACCATATGAACAGTTATTTTGGAATGTGTAGATGAAAATCCACTTCAAGATGCAATCATTGAAGACGGTGTCAACAAGTTTTCCAACTCTAAGTTTTGTGACATTCTCAAGAATTTTGAACATGAGGAATATAGAGTTATGCCTAATTTGAAAGTCGGTGGCCCAAAATGGTTCCAGAAGACAGTTGGTCCTTTTCTTCTTAAAAACGAGATCCAGGCTGTTGGTAGGAACAATGAGATTCTAAGGGTTATTATGCACAAAGTCAGATGCAAAAAGGATCAAGTTTCTGGAGTGCTGAGAATGTACCCTCATACTATAACACCAGATGTGGCAGCACGTAGAACAGGTTTGTCTACGTTAACTTTATCGGTGAAAGGAGCATGGAATTCTTCTACTGGACTGCTTTCTATGACGGGTTGTCTTGGTCCAATGCTCATTAACTGTGACTCGGGTGTCATATTGTACTTCCCCCGGTCTTTCTCAATCAAGCAGAGAAGCGTAGTTTCTGGAAGTATATTTAGTTTGAAGAATGCAACAAAAGCGTTTCATCCTGTATCCATTGGATTAGAGATGCTATCCCCTGGTTTATATGATGGTGGTTTGTATAGTGGTGATCATCTTTCATACAACTACTCGAAAATTGATCTAGCCATTAAGTTTAGAGAAAGGATTCAAGAACCTCGCTTAATAACTTATATCAGGGAATCAATCTTTGATTATCCAGCCCTTGGGGAAGAAAACGATGGGATATTTAAGATATCAAATCGTCTTTCAGATGATCTAAAAATCGATACATTTTCAAGCCCGGAAACTTTTGTCAGAGTAGAGGTTCTGTCACTGGGCCCTTTATTTAGAACAAATGATGCCCTTTTCTTTGAAGTTTCTAACCATGAAGTGCTTAATATATCTCTGAATTTCTTGTTAATAGAAAAAGATGAAAACTTCGAGGAATTATCCTACCATCCTGCCTCTAAGTTATATCTTGAGGGTGTATACGATCAGCGTGTAGGGAAGCTGTACTTGATTGGATGCGGGAAAGTAGATTATGATTATGTGGATCTTGAAAGAGGCCTAGATTGTTTGATAGAAGTCACTATCCAGTACTCGCCTATAAACACACGATGGCTGGTTGATCCAAGTGCGAAGATCAGCATTCTCAGCCAAAGAAAGGAAGATGATTATTACCATTTCAAGCCAATACACTTGAAAAACATCATGATTCATGATAAGAATCATGAACACAATGCCATCTTTCGTAAAATCTTTGAGGGGTATTTCCGGGTTTTTCTTGTTTCGATGTACATAGCACACATATTGAGCCTGATGAAAGACATGAAGAAGTCAAGTGAGTCAGTTCCTTACATATCTATTTTTATGCTAGCCTTGTGGATCATCGGATATGGAATCACCATGATTACTAGCAAAGAAATAGTAATCAAGTCATCGAAATCTACACGTTACATGAATCAACCTTACGATCATCAAAGCTACAAAGTATATCTGAACAATCTTGATTATTTTGCAAGATTTCTTATTTTTGTTACTATCTTCCTCGTGGCCAGGATCACTCAACTAGTGTTAAAAGCTCGAACAGCACTTCGTGAGCAAGGTGAGTCGAGTCCAAGTGAGAAGAAGGTCATCCTGGTTAGCTTAATCATCTACATGTGTTATTTTCTCCTTAGTATCAGTATGCGCGGGCTCCATCTCTATCTAAATGAAGTAACCTTCCCAAAAGATGTTTACATAAAATCAATCATGGAGGTGTGCTGGCTCACGGTTCTTAATCTTCAAGATCATTTTTTGATTCCTCAAATAGTTGCTTTACATATATGGAAGCCTCGTACTTCTGGTCCTCTATTTAAAAATTTCATTATCCGTCTATGGATAACAATTTTAGTTCATTTTGTTTATGAAATTGTTACAAGTCCAATTGGTTATTCTGTATGATAATGTGATTTGAACTTGAGTTCTTGTATGTTCATTTTAACTTTCTTATTGTAATGTTTCTTGGATAATAAAACATTGTGTGACATATTTTTATAATGCATAAAAGCAAAATATATATTTATGTAAATCATTTGCAACAATGAGCAGTTCTGAACATTTTGAACAATCTTGATGATGTGTTGAAAAGTGCCATCATAAGCTTTATTCCCATTGTTAAAAGGTTTAAATGGTAGGGATTTAGACAAGACCAATCGATTTGTGAAGGTTCATTCTCATTGTTGAGTGAAAGTCAAAATGAATAACGGGTCAGTAGGCACTTCTAGATTTGCGGATGGACCTTAAATGTTGAATGATGATGAGCAGGATCGCGATTCCATGATTCAAACCACGCCTAAGTAGAATTTGCGATTTCTAACATGACATTAACTTGAAAAGATAACAACCAGTAAGGATTAGAGTCGTAAACAGGTCGACATGGCCCTTCTCTGTCTATAATGCAAGTCAGGTTCAACAATATTTATCGAATGGGTCAGGTTAAGATAATAAGATTGAAACATTTAAACCCGCCAACCCAAACATCATAGGAATTTTTAGCCATATAAACTTGCAAGTCAACAACCAACTTGATTGTATTTTTCTGTATTCTATCTTACCTAAAAATTAGTAAAAAATTTACAGAAATTTTGAAATCATTGTCTGTATACAACCTGTTCCGATGAAATGTTTCAACCCTTAATTAACTAATACCTGGATTAACATTAATTATAATAATGATGAACAAAAGAAGGGTTAGTTGTATTTGAGCTTCCTCCATTGGCAAGACAAACATGTTGTAACAACCTTTTCATTCTTAAAACAAGTCAACTGTTTAACATATCCAGTCATAATCTAAGCATGTGCTTAGTCATGTTATTATGAATCAAATGTTACCTAACACAAATAATTAACAATAATTAGCTAGTGTTTCTTTGTGTAACTGTTTCAACGAACTTGGATCTTGAGTCAACCATCAAAAACAAGTCGGAATAATTCATCATTCAATTCCTTTTCTATGATCTTCAGTTCAACAATTACATATCCCATTAAATCCAACCCCCTTTCTCTTCTTTTATACGTATATAGCCTTTGTACGTATATGCAGTTTTCATCTTGCCATATCCCAAGCTAGTAATTAAACAGTTAGCACCTAGTTACGGGTTACTATGAGAATCCGAGCTCTAAGTATTTGGACCACCCTGCTAAAGTTGCTTGCTTTCGGTTATGCAGTGTCTTATGATAACTTTGCATTCCCTATTGACCACTCACTGCTTCACAACTACAGTCGATCAAACGAAATCCAAAAACATTGCACCTCTTTTATATCATTGGCTTCTGAGTTAAAACCTGACGATGATAATAATAATAGGGCTTCTAGGCTCAGAAATGAGCTTTCTTTCTTTAATGGAGATTGGGAGCAGGATTCTCGTGGGGCAACTTTGATGCCCTTTGATGATAGTGATATGCCACATTCCAGATCATCCTTCATCTCCCCATTGAAACTTGTGAGCTTTGAGGTTCAAAATGTTAGTTCCGGTGCACCCAACCAGCCCATAGACACTCTTAGCATCAGCGGCGTTCTCTCTATTGGTATAAGCAGAAATAGCACAGTAATTTCTGAACGGGGCTTAAAGTTTCATAAGACTCCTGGTATGTCTGCTCTTAGAGTTGACTTTGAAGGTGTTTATCTTGAAACAGAAGAGAATGGAGGTGATCGTGTAATTTGTCTATTGGGAAATTCGACCTTTCCATTCAAGAAAGTTCCAACCCGATTCTTAGATGAATATATGACATCTTATTTCTCTGATAGAGACACAACATACAACGAAGAGCCTGTCATCCTGCCAAGTGACCAGATATTGCTTGTTGTCAAATACCCAAAAAAATTCTCTGTATCCACTAGCCGAATTCATGGAGAAATGACGAGTTTAAGCGAAAAGGAAGATTTTGAGTACTTCGATAAAGTTCACATTACTTCACAGTTAGGTATCCTTCCAGAATCCCATACTAGTAGTTCAGATGAGCTCAACTTAAGATCTTTTGAACAAAATCCGCTCGAAGATGCAATTTTAGAAGATCGTGTCAACAAATTTAACAACTCAGAGTTGTGTAGGATTCTCAAGTATTTTGAACGCCAGGCGTATAGAGTTATGCCAAATCTGAAACTTGGTGGTCAAAATGGGTTCCAGGACACAGTTGGCCCGTTTCTTCTCAGGAACGAAATTCAGCTTGTTGATAGGAACAACGAGAATCTTAGAGTTATCATGCACAAAATCATATGCAAGAAACAGATGGTTTCTGGGGTGTTGAGAATTTACCCTGCTAATATAGAACCACATGTGGCAGCACGTAGAACGGGTCTATCTACGTTGACTCTATCAGTTAGAGGAACATGGAGTTCCTCCACTGGAATCCTCTCTATGATGGGATGTCTTGGTCCAGATCTTGTGAATTGTGACACGGGGGTAATACTTTACTTTCCCAAGTCTTTCTCGAGCAAGCAGAGAAGTGTAGTTTCTGGATGCATATTTAGCTTGAAAAATGCAACAAAAGAATTTCACCCTGTGTTCATTGGACTTGAGATGCTTTCCCCTGGATTATTTGATGGCGGTTCGTATAGTAGTGATTATCTTTCGTACAACTACTCCAAGAGTGATTTGGCTATCAAGTTTAAAGAAAGAATTCAAGAACCTCGGTTGATAACTTACATCAGAGAATTATTTTTAAGTTATCCCGTCCTTGGAGAAGAAAAAGACGGAACTTTCTATGAATCAAATCGTCTCTCAGATGATCTAAAGATTGACACCTTTTCAAGCCTGGAAACTTTTGTTAGAATAGAAGTTCTATCATCAGGTCCTTTATTTAGAAGAAATGACAGCCTTTTCTATGAAGTTTTTAACCATGAAGTACTCAATATATCACTGAATCTCCAGTTGATAGAAAAACCGAATAAACTGCACGAAGATTCCTACCGACATATCTCAAAGTTATATCTTGAGGGTGTATATGATCAGCGCCTAGGTAAGCTTTATCTAATTGGCTGCAGGAAAGTAGACTATGATCATGTGGATCTTGAAAGAGGACTAGATTGTATGATTGAAGTTACCATCCAGTACTCGGCTGTAAACACAAGATGGTTGATTAATCCAACTGCAAAGATCACCATTGTTAGCCAAAGAAACGATACTGACATTTACCATTTCAAGACAGTACGCTTGCATACCTTCATGATTCATGACAAACATCATGAACAAAATGTCATCTTTCGTAAAATCTTTGAAGGGTATTTTCGGGTTGTTATTGTTATGGTCTACATTGCACAAATATTGCACCAAATGAAGAACATGAAGAAATCAAGTGAGTCAGTTCCTTATATATCTCTTCTCATGCTAGCCTTGTGGATAATTGGATATGGAGTTTCCTTGATTACTAGCGAAGAAGTTATATTCAAGTCATCGGAATCTAAACATTACATGAACCAACCTTATGATCATCAAAGCTACAAAAGATATCTGAACATACTTGATTATCTTGCAAGATTCCTTATTCTTGTTACTATGATCCTCATGGCCAGGATCGGTCAAATGGTGTTGAAAGCTAGGAAAGTACTTGGTGAACAAGGTGAGCCGATTCCAAGTGAGAAGAAGGTCATTCTGGTTTGCTTTATCGCCTACATGGGTTATTTTCTCCTTACAGTGGTTCCAAATGGTATCTCTTTCTATCTAGGTGAAGTTAACTTCACGAAAGATGTTTCTATGAGATTAATGATGCAGGTATTTTGGCTAACGGTTCATGATATTCAAGATTACTTCTTGTTACCCCAAATAATTGCGTTTCGTATATGGAAGCCTCGTCTTGCTGGTCCTTTATTTAAATTTTCTGCCATTCGTATAGGGATACTGATGTCAATTCGTTCTGTGTATGAAGTTGTTAGAGATCCAGTTACTTATCCTGCTTGATCCTTGAATGTTTAAGTTTTCCTATATTGTAGTAATGTACTATATATGTTGTATTCTGGGATAAATAAACTTAACTTTGTGTAATATGTGGTTAATTAACTAATGGACTGACTTAAATACAATTCAATTGCTTAATACAAAATGTTTGTTATAAAACTTATTATAAATACTAGATAACATGAGTACCCAAATTTTATAAACATGTATTAGTTTAGCCAAAGTTTTTTTGAATTTTTACAAAATACCTAACAAAATCACAATAAAAAAATGAAAATCGCAACAAAAAAGTAAAGCAATAAGATATTTCAAAATTGCAACAAGAAAACATAAATCGCAATAAGATATTGCAAAATCGCAACAATAAAGCATAAATCGCAATAAGATATTGCAAAATCGCAACAAGAAAACATACGCAATGAAAAGTACAAAATCGTAATGAGAAAGCATAAAATCGCAATGAGAAACTGAAAATCGCAATGAAAAAGGACAAAATAGCAATGAGAAAGAACATATTAAAAAATGATTTTGATTTTGTTTTATTGACTTTGTTTCCAAAGGTCCATATAATATTCTAATAAACTATAAACTAGTTATATATAAATCTAATACTTTGACCAATGTTTTAAAAACCGGATTTTTGTTCGAACCGGTCTCGTGACCGCGCACGGTCGAACTGGTCGGACCGGTTGAACCGGGCGGTTCGACCGGTTGGTTATTTTATTATTATTTTTAAAATTTTTAATAAAAATGTTACTAAACTTGTTAAAATCCACTCAAAAATAATACCAAATAGTTATAATTTAAAGAAAGTG
>JAOXNX010000019.1:2942238-2957555 GCA_028566075.1 Solidago caesia | reverse complement strand
CTCTCGATCTCAAAGCTAACTCTCTCGATCCGATCTCAGATCTAAAGTCTCTCTAGAGAGAGAAACTAGAGAGAGAGAGGGGAGAGAGACGTTGCAGACCACCGATCTCAGCTGCTAGCAAAATGTCACCCCCAAAAACAAATTGGTCCCTCAATCTTTCTATATATTAATTCCCAACTTGCAACAAAAATCTCCAGAGTCAGTTACGGTTTATAGAATCCAAACAGTAAATAAAAACAATGAATCCCTGAAGATTCCATCAGGGGTTCAAAGTTTGACTTTAAACTGAAGTTTTTGTTGAGGAATTAACAGTAGCAATCAGAGTGGAGTTTCTGACAATTTGATATCTTTTCTCTTGAAATGGGCCAAAATTCTCATCTGGGTATTCTTCAAGTTTTCACCTTTTTAGCTTGTTGTAATCTTTTCATTGCTTCATTAGTGTTTTTTTTTTCTTCCCTTTTTTGTGTCAATTACTTGAAAGTATATATTATGTTCTTGCTTTTTTAGTCAAATCCTTTTGTAGTTAATTGACGAAACCAAATAGCTTGTAGTTGCGGACTAATTATGAGGTTCCGGGACAAATGTGTGAAATATTAGGTGACTTGTTGAAAATTTCCGTTCTAAAAGCAGTTAAATGATGAAAATAGTAATAAATCTTGTAATTTGTGCTAATTACTGGTGTGACATCATCATTACCTGTAGAGATTCTTGTTTATGTGATTAATAGTCTTTTTCGAATATTTATATTTATGGACTTTTGAATTAAGTACAATGAAGTCATTTAGCTTGATTGGGAAAAATCTATGTCATTTATTGCCTTTTTGTGAGATTGTAAGCAAGTGAAATAAACATAAGTTGAATGAATTGATCCATTGTTTAAGCACATTAAATGAAGTTAATATTAACTAAAATATGAAAATCCTTATCCTAAAATGGTAAATTTTGTACTTAATTAATGCTTGTTCAATGTATTTATATTTGTTTATAGATTTTTTTAGTTATTTAATGTTCTTAAACACTTGTATTGTGGGCACATGTTAGAAAAACCCTTTTATAAAACTAGACGGGTACGTGCACAATGCGGCGGCGGCGGGGTGGTGTTGGCGGCGGCGGCAAGTAGTGTAGGTAATTGATGTAACGAGGGTGGTGTAAATATATAAGGGCAAAATAAGTATATAAAGTGGAGATGTTTAAAATAATGAATAAGGATGAGGGGCAAATTAGGCACGTCAACTATGTAATTTGAGAAGGAGGGGGGGTGCTTTATAAAGAAGTATAAATGTTTCTTCTAAACTGGCCTCAATTCGTCGTGTGCTGATATGTTAAATGGCAGTGTGACTGGTTGATGGAGCGGGCAGGTGGTTGGTTACCCTTTTTGAACTGATATGTTAAATTGCATTGCATCTCTTTTGAAGGTAGTTCCCAAGTAAATTTACCCGATAGCCCGCCATCAATTTCACGAATAATAATACTATTGATTGATTCTCTTAATGGCATTTTAGATGTTTAGCTAGAGGTCAAACATTCTTCAAGTTAATTTAGCTACTGATATTGTTTTCTTCATTTTTTGCTATACAAAAACATGTACTTCTTATGTGACTGTCAAACTTGTAACTCGAATAATATTTGATCTATCTCCTGGATGTTAATATCCTGTTTACAAACCCCTTTTCTGGTTTTACACATAGTTACATACTACATCAGTAAGTTGCCATACTCAAATCTATTATCTGTGAATAAGACTATTAAATAAAATTTCCTGTCTTTAGGTGACTATCAAGAAGTTGATACTGAATCAAGTACGTATGAATCAAAGCGAGAAGATGACATCTACACGAAAGATGGGACTGTGGATTACCTTAAGAATCCTGCTAATAAGAAAAAAACCGGAACTTGGAAGGCCTGTGGCTACATTTTAGGTGCGTACGATGTGTATCCTTAACAAGTATATGTGCTTGTAGATTTATATCCATTTATCATGTTGTATTCATAGGCACTGAATATTGTGAAAGATTGGCATATTATGGAATGAGCTCCAATTTAGTACGGTATTTTAAGTATAATTTGAATGAGCATAGTACAATGGCTTCAAGAAATCTTTCAACTTGGAATGGGACTTGTTATCTCACACCATTGATCGGAGCATTCATTGCTGATACTTATCTTGGACGATATTGGACGATCGCCACCTTCTCGATCATTTATGCAACTGTGAGTATAATCTGAATCAATAAAGTTTCATCTCAGACTGTTTGATATTGACATTCTTGCTCTCAAATTTGGGTTCAGGTCAGAATTTGTATTTCTAGTGCAGATCGAAAAGGTCTGGTTGGGTTGACCTACAACAATTTTAAAAATAATTAAAATGGTTTTTGCTTTAAACACTACTGTCCTAAAAACCTATGTTATTACGATAACTATTTAAATCTTATGAGTATACCATTTCAGGACGATATATGCATTGACAATACACCTTGGGTGCACTCCTTTTTTCGTTAACTTTTTATGATAAAACCCACTTGAGATTTGACTCTTTAGTGACAAAGCTCATGGTTATAGGGCATGGGAATGTTAGCAGTATCGGCATCAGTCCCTGGCCTTAAACCTACATGTTATGAAAAGGATGTTTGCAGTGCAACAAAAGCTCAAATTACCCTGTGCTTTACATCTCTTTACCTTGTGGCCCTTGGAACTGGAGGAATCAAGCCGTGTGTATCATCTTATGGTGCGGATCAGTTTGACAATCATGATGAGGTTGAGAAAAAACAAAAGAGTTCTTTCTTTAACTGGTATTATTTTGTTATAAACATTGGTGCACTCGTTGCTTTTTCTGTTTTAGTTTGGATCCAAGACAATGTGGGGTGGGGTTGGGGGTTCTCTGTTCCTGCTATTGCTATGGCGATTGCCATTGTTTCATTCTTTTCGGGTACTAAGTTGTATCGGAACCAAATACCTGGCGGCAGCCCTCTTACCCGTATATGCCAGGTGGTAGTTGCTTCTTTTAGAAAGAAAAAGATTCAACTTCCATCAGATAGTTCGCTCTTATACGAGACTTCAGATTCTGGTTTTCCTAGTTTGGAAAACTGCAAGATAGAACACACGTTAGAGTTTGTGTAAGTTATGGCCTCTAAAAGTCTTCTATTCAATGTTTTATTCTAACTTTTTAACCAACTCTTTACTCATGATTGCATTACCATGTTGATTTTCAGTTTTTTCGATAAAGCAGCAGTGGCTACCACCTCTGATCATACAAACGGGTCGATTGACCGGTGGAAACTGTGCTCTGTGAGCCAGGTTGAGGAACTGAAAGCGGTACTACGGTTGCTTCCAATTTGGGCAACCGGCATCATGTATTCCACTGTTTTCTCACAAATATGTAACCTATTTGTATTGCAAGGGTCCACTCTGGACACTCGCACAGGCCTGTCCGGTTTCGAGATTCCACCTGCTTCGCTTGGGATTTTCGACACACTTTGTGTAGTATTCTGGATCCCCGTCTACGACCGTGTTATCGTCAATGTAGCCAGGAGGGTCACTGGTCAACCTAACGGGTTGACCCAACTCCAACGTATCGGGACAGGCCTCTTCATTTCCATATTCAGCATGGTCTGTGCTGGGGTTCTGGAAGTCATTAGGCTCAATATGGTGTCAAGAAACAATTACTATGAGATCGAGCGGATTCCTATGTCGATATTTTGGCAGGTACCTCAATACTTTCTTATCGGGTGTGCTGAAGTCTTCACGTTTATCGGACAATTGGAGTTCTTTTATGAGCAAGCTCCTGATTCAATGAGAAGTTTATGTGCTGCTCTCCAACTAACAATAACTGCCCTCGGGAACTATGTAAGTGCTTTGCTCGTGACCATTGTCACGTTCATCACCACTCGCGATGGTAACCCAGGGTGGATAACAGACAATCTCAACTACGGGCACCTCGACTATTTCTTCTGGCTTTTGGCTGGTCTTAGTGTTGTGAACTTGGGAGTTTTCATCGTGTTTGCTCAGCGACATACGTATAAAAAACCAGTTGCAGCCGTTTACTAAAATCAGCATGGTCTCAAACACATCCATTAAAAACTTGTACATAGAGCAATATGGGTTTCACTTAAGAATATATTATATATTATATATATATATATAAACTAATGTCTTGGACTTGTACATTTGTGGTTCAAAGAAGGATCATTGTTTATAAATCATGTCAGGAGATGGTGATACAATGCGGTCTTCCATTCTCCATTTTAGATAATCTAGCGGTCACGGGGGAGGGTGTGGAACACGGTTTGCACGCGGGTTGCTCGAAACCGAGTGGGAACACCACTCCTTCTTCGGTTTGCACACGGGTTGGTAGTGATTGGTTTCAGAAACCGAAAGCCATAATGTGACCGTTGCATGCATTTGACCAAGTGTAGACTAGCCGTTTGAATGGTTTGACCCCATTGAAGCCACCGTTTGGCAATAAAAAAAAAAAAGCAGCTTGCTTTCTTGTTGGTGGGAAATGAATGAAATAAAAAAAAATAAAAAAATTTCTGGTTGCAGGTGGGTTTAGCACAGATATTGCGAAGAAGATGATCTATAGTATGATACATATTTTTGACTTTTATAGGCATCTTCCTTTATATCCCTTAATAATTATCAAATTACAGATTAACCCCCTATATTGTTGTGTATGCATATTTTTTACTTTTTTTAAAAAATTTTTATTTTAGGTAAAAATATACACCACTTGATTATGTTTTGACTAATATATAATTTTGGGTTTTTCTAATATGTCAATAAGAATAATCATGTGCATTAATTACACTCAAATTTTTCTTTTATATTAAAGATTTTAATTAATCCACGTTATTTAAAAGAAAAGTTTGATTATATTAAAAGCACAAGTCAAGTGTATTAATTAAAACTTTTAATATAAAAAGAAAATCTGAGTGTAATTAATGCACATGATTATTCTTATCGACAGCCTTAAGAGTTGTCATTAGAAAAACCCTATAGTTTTTATAGTATTTTTTTTTATAAATTTTGACACAATTTTATATTTTTAAATAAATTATATTTATACTAAATAAATTATATTCACACTATTGTTATTGTATTTTTTATAATTGTATTTTTTATAATGAAATTTTATGTTTTATATAATTGTTTACTATAAATGTTTATTATAATAAAAAAAAAATTAAAAATGTATTAGCGTATCACGACACCTTGTAAAAAATGGTGAGTTTTTTGTTTCATGGGTTGAAATGACTTGACAACATGGTATTAGTGGTTGGTGTGTGTTGGTGTATTATGACATCCTCCCCTGTTAAAATGACTTGACAACATGCTAAGTATACATAGGTAACCACCAAGCTATTAAAATGTGGGCAGTTAAAGAGAAACCGAAACAATATTTTTTAAACTTTATTGGCAAAGTTTCATTTACATGTAATCTTTGGCAAGCTCCATATAGGTTGTCTGATTCGTACATGAGGAAACGGACAATATGCTTTGAAAGTTTTGCATTTCCTCACGATGGAAATCATTTATTTATATGCTATTATTATGAAGATACTTAATGAATATAACTTGAAAGATAAAAATTTTAAGTATTTCTAATACTAATTGTGTCCAAAAACTAATCTCTAGTCTTAAACCAATCTTGGATGGACGTTGCGTTTGCCATATTATTAATTTAGTCATAAAAAGATGATTTAAAAAACATGTTACCAGCTATCCAAAAGATTAAAGACATGAACAAATTTATTTATAAGGTGCTGTTTGTTTTTGAAGACAAAAACTGTCTGCAATCTGATTTCATCTGATTTTATGTCTGCAAATGAAGATGTGGTCTGAAGATCTGCAAGCTGAAAATATAAAACACTCTGACTCTCTCCTCCTCACCTCATAAAGAATCCGGCCACCACCACCTGTCACCGGAAAACCGACGGCCGCCACCTCTGGCCACCAGAAAAACGGCCGGCGACCACCCCACACATCACCACCATTTTCATCTTCAATCTTAAACACTCCTACCACCTTTCCCCCTTGCTAAAACTCGGCACCACCGCCCAACACCTACTACCGCCGCTCCCAGTCGCCGGAAAACATCACACAACACCACCCACCATCGCGACAATCATCCCATCCAACATCCCTTCCGCCTTCTCTCACTAAAAACCCTAAAAACTCCATCTCACTCTCTTCCTCCCTTATGTGCAGAACATCCCCGTCGCCCAGCACCACCACCCTACGTCGGAGCACAACCAGAGCCACCACAAAACCATCATCAGTCGACTCCCACCACCGAACCCACCTTTGAAAACCTGGACTGTTTTTCTCTTTTCCCTTTCGGTTCGAACCACCACGCAACACCACATGTGACCATCCTACAAAACGCCACACACCACCACTTTTGGGGTCACCATTTTTCCTGGTTTGAAGCGTCAGGTGGGTGTGTGAAGGAGATGATCGGTGAAGATGTGTGAAGATGTTTGAAGAGATAGGATACATGCTTTTTTTTAAGACAATATAAACATTTTTCAGATCTTCTATTTTTCAAAAAATAAACCGTCTGCAAGATTTATGTCTGCGCGCTCGCAGACATAAGACCTTTGCAGATGTTTTAAGAAAAAACAAACACTATGGTACACGTAGAGAAGCGCTTATTTATTTATTTTTATTTTTTGCATATTGTGGCATAAATGCTGATGATCATAATTTTAGTGAAGAAAATAACAGTAATTTTGATATCTTGTATGATGAAAAATATGGCAATATGGGAAATGACTACCAAATGGAAGGATGGGATGAGACCAGTAACCAAGTTCAAAAAAAAAAAAAAAAGCAAATTTTTTCCAATATTGACAACATAAAAGTCCAAAACAACGAGTTCCACTTTAGACGAGTTAGGTCAATATACGCAAACCAATTTAAGGGTTAAGAGATGTATATGGTAAATAATAGTTATTTTAAGGTTTGAGGGATGTATATTGTAAATAATTTCATTAAGGTTATTATAGATATATTAGGTGTAGATATTTAAATTAGTTAATAAATGATAAGGTTAGTTTGGAAAGTTCAGTAGACTTTTTTGAGAAAAAAAAAAGTTTATATATAGTGGTTATTAATTATTTATAACGGACGGTTATGTTTTTATATACAGTACTTTATTGCATATTAATTCAGACTGTTTGGATGATGATAAAATTGGATGATGATAAAATTGATGCACGAAGATTCATAAAACACAAGTATATACACTGATTCACGGAGATTTTCATGATGCACAACAATTTTCAGTTCAGAAAAAAATATTGTTTTATTTGTTTTACTTTAATAGTTGTTTTATTAGAACCGGAACCTAATTAAGGATATGCTTAGCAAAATCCTTTTATTAATAATAGTTATATTTATATTACTTGAATATAAGTGACTAATTATTTTAGAGACTTAAAAGTTCAAACAGTCTGAATTTATATAAGATTTTTACAAATGTAGAAAATAAAAACAAACCAACCATACATAATAATTGAACACTTGTACTGAGTCACAAGTAAATGAGTCATACCATCTTCAGCAAATACATTGTCCGTATTCCACACTCATGGATCAAAACTCTCCTCACTTTATCCTCTCTTCAGGTCCTTCAACTCTTTCTACTGTTTTTCTAAACAAAATATATATATAAAATGGATAAAATATATATATATATATATATATAATTATTTTTTTGTTTGCCTTGACTTGGTACTGAAAAGCATTTGCATGTTCAGATTTTTTGTTAATTTACTGTGCATTTTCATGCCTGTTATTTTTAGATGCAGATTTGATGTTGATTTTGTTGCAAATTTGGAGTTTTGACATTATAATTTTTGTCATCCTGTTTGTATTTATATAGAAATTGCAGAAAATACTATACTGTCCTATAGGGTTTTATGGAGTAGGTGAACATTTGTTGGTAAGTAATTGTGAATTTTTAAGAAGTTATGGGCTTTTTTTTACAAAATGCAGGTCCTTTCTTCCTTTCAGAGTGTGAATTACTGCTATGTTATTGTAGAATTAACTTGGTAAATAATGTAGTATATATTTGTTACTGGTATTTTCTTTGTTTGATAATAGAGATAAGATACAACTGCATTTCCTGCGGATTATGTCACCTATGTATTTGCATTGTCGGGTTAACGTAATTTTCTAGAGGGCTTATTGGGTTGTGTAGTTTAAATGAAGGTTTAAGCTAAAGCGAAACAAAGTTAAATAAATCTTCCAAAAGGTTGATTTTTCGGCAGCCACGACCAACGCACACCTGACCGCCTTAGGCCCATCATATGAAAAGGAAATTAAGGTCACCTAGTGGCCATTAACATTTATTGTGTTGTGAAGACAAGGAATGGATGTCAATTCTCTATGTTCATTATAGCTTATTACTAAAGTATGTTATAGTTCGGTAACCGCTATAAACTCCAAATGATCATTTGCATTGTATAGAGTTCTATGACATTATACGCCGAGTATTTTGTTTGACATTTAATTTTCCATACATTAGATGATGAATCACGTATGTACGTGTTGCTCGACACTAAGGGAGAAGACTGTGTCTACACTACAGATGGGACGGTGGATTATCGCAACCGCCCTGCTAACAGGTTAAAAACCGGAAGTTGGAAGGCCTGCTTCTTCATAATTGGTACATATATTCTTCAGCCTGTGGCTTTGTTATATTTATGCCGGAAATACATAGAAAATTTAATCGGAAATAGTTTCTAAGCTGTAATACTTGCTGCAGCAACTGCAAGTTTTGAAAGACTGGCATTTTTCGGGATGAGTGCCAACCTGTTGCTGTATTTCAAGTTTGAACTCAATCAACACAGTGCTACAGCCTCAAGAAATCTATCAAATTGGACTGGGGCATGCTACATTGCCCCATTGTTTGGAGCGTTTATTGCTGATGGCTATGTTGGGAAATATTGGACAATAGCTAGTACTTCAATTTTGTATGCCATTGTAAGTCCACATGCATAAGTTATTTTGACCATGAAGACTAGTTTTGTATATGGGAATATCATCCGTACTGCAACATTATGCAACCTTAGGTACCACACCTCTCACACACCGGAGATTCAATATGTACATTTAATAAACTTCAGGGGACAAAATGGAAACTTTTTTCTTAACAAAACTGCATTACGGATTATTTCCCCTTTGTATATACCATAAAACTATGCGACATTATTTCATATCTTTTGGTACCCAAATCTAGTCTTTTAACATACTAAACTAGCTTCAACTTTTGAGGTCCAAGTCATGTTTTTCTTTTTTTGCTCTATAAACAATTGATCTGCTCACAGTATGATCTCATACGATATATCATATCAATTATATATAAGCTTTAAGAAAACGATTTAGCAGTGTTGGTTTAATGTGTTCGAAGGCATTTTGAATGACTTTTAACCATTTGATCCGTTTCCTTTCTAGCCTAAGTCATATGACCAATGAGACATAAAAACATCACAATCATGCAATTATTTCACAGTGCTACCACCAGGGGACACAACGCAGTTAGAGTAATCAGATTTTCCTGTTCTACACCTCTGATTTCCATCTTCTATTATGACTTTAGGGAATCGCATTGTTAACATTATCAGCTTCAGTATCTGAGTTAATGTCGACCAGCTTTACAACAGATGCTTATAATGCAACCGATGCTCAGACTGTAATATGCTTCACAGCGCTTTACTTGGTGGCAGTGGCAAGTGGAGGACTCAAAGCTTGTATCGCAGCCTATGGGGCAGACCAATTTGATGACAATGATAAGGCTGAGAAAAAGTCTAAAAGTTCTTACTTCAATTGGTATTATCAGATGATGAACATTGGCAACCTCCTTGCTCATTCTTTCGTAGTGTGGGTACAAGACAATGTGGGTTGGGATTGGGGGTTTGGCATTCCTGCTTTAGCCATGGCAACGGGAGTAGTGTTGTTCTTCTCGGGTACCTGGTTTTACAGGAACCATAAGCCCAGGGGCAGCCCGTTTACCACTTTCTTCCAAGTGGTGGTTGCTTCAATAAAAAAGAAAAATATCAGCGTACCAACAGATACGTTACTTTTGTATGAGATTTCTGGTGCCAATTCAACCATCACAGGAAGTCGCAAACTTAATCATACAGCAAACTTTAGGTCAGTCTCTAAAGGAGGGGGTAAAAAGGGTGGGTTGGGTAACAGGTCAAAACATCTTATTCTAATGTAGGTCGAAGTGGGCCAGGCAGGGTTGACCAAAAACACTTAACATCCTTTTTTTTATTATACATAACTGGCGTGATAAGTATGATTACAAAAACTAGTTACTACAATATCAATATGCTTGTATGAAAAATAAAAATGAGGTTGTAAACTCTCAAAATTCAATTTAAGTGATTTTCAACCTGATTAACCAGCTTATTTTCATTTAGCCCATTCGACTTGTCAGAGATCAAACATAACCATCGAAATGGCCACGTCCCGTTCTTTAACTCGAAAATCTTCATGTGAATGACAAATAGCACTAGCATAATAGACATCAAGTTTAATGCACTTCAGTCCTGCTTATCCCATTAAAAAGTGTGCAATTTATAGCTGTTTCCATTGAGATTGAAAACCTATATGGATATGTTGTATTCACCGCTCCCTTGGATCCGTGACAACCCTTAATTTTGTCAACAAATCAAGGAATCATGTCAAGTTTGAAGTTACTATTTGCTCTGTTTGATCTTCATTTCAGGTTCTTTGACAAGGCCGCCGTGGAGACACCATCAGATCGTGCAAAGGGATCGATCAACCCATGGAGACTATGCACAGTTACCCAAGTCGAAGAATTGAAAGCCGTGTTACGTCTGCTACCAATCTGGATTACTGGGATCATATTCAGCACTGCTCGTAGCCAGATGGACAATCTAGTCGTCTTACAAGGCTCGTTCATGGACACTCAAGTTGGCAAATCTAGCTTCAAAATCCCACCAGCATCACTCAGTACTTTTGGGATCCTTAGTGTCATATTCTGGGTCCCAGTCTATGACCAAATCATCGTCCCACTTACCCGAAAACTCACAAATCATCCAAACGGGCTAACTCAACTCCAACGAATCGGAACAGGATATTTCATTTCAATATTCTCAATGTTATCTGCTGGGATCTTGGAAGTCATTAGGCTGAACATTGTCAAAAGGCACAACTACTATGAAATCAGGCCCATACCTATCTCCATATTTTGGCAAGTCCCACAATTTTTATTAATGGGGTGTGCAGAAGTGTTCACACTTGTGGGTCAGATGGAGTTTTTCTATGAGCAAGTGCCTGACTCGATGAGGAGCTTGGGCTCAGCCTTACGGCTCATGATGATTGCAATGGGCAACTATACAAGCTCTTTGCTTGTAAGCATTGTTATAAAAGTTACGACTAAAGATGGGGAACCCGGGTGGATACCAGATAATCTGAACTATGGTAAACTGCAAAACTTTTTCTGGCTGTTGGCGGTTTTGAATCTGATAAATCTTGGGGTTTTTGTGGTCGTTGCAAAACGGCATACAAGTAAGAGAGTCGTTGGGATGATTATGTGAAGATGTTAATCGAGTAGATTCTTTGATTATTATGAAAAATGTAGTGTAATTGTTTACACGATCTTGTAAGATTTTGGCAAACCTAAAAACTGCAATTTATATAGTGGGTTAGCTTAAGGAATGAAATATGTTTTAGCAAATTTCAGTCGAAATTTACTAATTTGTAAATTAGTAGTCATATTGTTTAGGTTAATCTTCCCAAGTATAGCACTCTGTTCACTGGACCTTCTAAGAGTAATCCAGTTTAGATGATAATCATAGTGTCTTATCTCTCATTTTCATTTCTCACATATTCAAAAAAAATTTGGCAAAAATGTTAATACAATAAAATATATGCATCCCTTGGGAATATCAATGTGTGTGTTCATTGTGTGTCAGATTGTCAATTACATTATCATTGAGTTTCAATCTACTATATGAACATTGAAAAATTAACTCTATAACAACAACGATTCTCAATCCCGAACAAATAATGTTGAAAAAACAAAAAAAAATAGTTAGTGTTGTTTGTACCAAATCAAAAATATATCAAGAGAGCAAAACTTGAACTTATATTATTACCATCTCCCAAAGAGAGCACTAAGCATTAAAATTGAAACAATATGCTATTATGCTTTTGTGCAGATAACAAGAAAAGATAACAAATTAACATAACTCTACAAGGTTTAACACTAATACACTTAATAAGTTGTGAAAGTACCTAAATATCACTCCAGCCATTGATGGTTTCTTCCCTTAGCTAACTCTTTTTAGGCTTCCTAAATGGTGACAAATACAGCCTCATCAATCCATTGTCTATATCACTCATAGAATGCCTACCACCTTCTTCACCATTTTGATGTAATTCACTTTTGTTTCTAGTTCCCACCATACTACTATTTCTAACTAGCTTAGCAACTCCATTAATCTCGTTGTTTCGATCCAGAGAAGGTCGACTTTCTTGAATACCTTCTCCATTCTTTTTCTCACCATGTTTGTACTTATGGCTCCATAGATTCGACATCTTCCTCAACCTACTATTTGTTTCCTTCTTATGCCCATTTGAATGCTTGACTGTTGCACGAGTGGAAATTGATGCATTTGAAGCGGATTTGACGTTGTTTTCATTGACAGAACGCATATGCCAATCTTTTAACTCTTTCTCGGTTATAACCAACTTCGTTTCTTGACCAATACTATCATTCACCGTTTTGGAACTAGAACTTTTCATTGAACTACAACTACTTGCTGCATTCGATGTAAACAAATCCGAATTAGACTTAGCCGACCCACCAGAACTCGACCCATCCTCCTTTATCCGGCCCATTTGATGCTTATCCACTATAATCCCCTTGTTCAAAGACGGCAATATCATATCATCGTCAACAAGGGGAAGCATCGGTGTTAACCTCGGAATCGTTCTAGCAATCATATATCCATCCCAATCAGCCCTACGTTCATCTAACGAAAATCTCGGATCCTCCATCGAAAACCTCGGTGCCACATCACATGATCTTCGTCCCAACCCATAATCCACATCCTTAAATTGTACCGATTTCAACCCATTCTTATCATCAACATCATTCCGCTTATCCTCATTTAGCTTCTTTTCCTTATTCTTTCCTCTCCATTTTCGCAACTTTTGACCTAAAACAAACCCTCCCTCCCAAAACTTCTTCTTCTTGTTTCGAAATTCCATCTCGATATGTTCCTTCATTGTCCTCAAATCCTCACCATTATCAACAACTTCATTCCCAACAAATAACCCATCTGAAACCCTAACATCATTATCTTCAATAATCTCCAAAACCGGCTCATCGATACTCAAAACCCCCAAATTCTTGGACCCAACTTTACTACTACTAGTAAAGCCACGATCTTTATAAAATCCACTACATATTTCATCACACGACTTTCGACCCAGATCCAATAAACCAAAACCCACCTCAGAAATATCACCGGCGACAGATTTGCTCCGGCGAAGTTCAGGCACCGGACCTCCGAAACGTCTAGTCCGGCGACTTAAAGGAAAAGAAATGATGTTTTCTTGTTTGATCTGATGATGGGTTGATGATGAATCTAGATAAGTTAAGCGATCCCGGAGACACAATGCGCATAATCCGGTAACGGGCTGGTTTGGGTGGCGCGGACATGGGGCATGCCGGGTTCGGACCCGGGTTCTGGTATGGGTTGGTGGGTCCATTTGGGACAGTGAGGTGGGTGGGCTGTTAAGATGATGAGATGTGGTACATTTGTTTGGGTTGGTTTGGTTTTGCAGGTGATTGATTGGATCGAAAAAAAACAGGGTAGTACAGTACTAGTAGTAGTGTAGGAGAGAGTGAGAGAGGGGATGACGAAAGGGGATCTTGGGAAGAAATTACCTAGATAAACCCTACTATGACCTTAGGCCTCTCGGAAGACCATCAAATTACTGATTCCAGTTTCGAAAGATCCGGCACAGAACCTGTCTACACGACGCCGTCATCCTTTCGTTTTAACTGTCACATCAGTTTTCTCTCTTCAAGACACATCAAGAATTACCATCTCCCTATCATATCATCATCCCTACCCCATCCCCAATAAAAAAAATATTAAACACACACACATAAACACACCTTGGGCCCACATACGCGCGTCTAACCCTTTCCAAATACAGACGAGGCACGACGATGCCCTACCACGATGAGGCTGTGCTTATCGTGTCGTGCATGATGAGGAGAATGCGAGCAACGATAGGAAGGATGGGTATGTCGTCTAACTGATTTTTTAACCGAAAGTGAATAAAGTTGATACCTTTAACATTTTTGGTTATATATTAGTGTAGAACATGCGACATGCATTTTATTTTAATACATGTTAAAATTAAGTTCACTGACGAGTGGGATTAACTGACCTGTCTACACATGTTTGTCTCATCTATATATATATATATATATATATATATATATATATATATAACTAAGAGAGGATAATTTAGCGCATATGTGACATTAGTCTTTAGTCGTAATGTCATATTTTGCTTATTTGTCACTTCCTCCTTTATTTTTGTATTTATAGTAAGTATAATAATAATTATTATTATTAGTAGTAATTCTCTTTCTATTTATATATATATATATATATATATATATAAGACAATATAAATACGGATGACATTTAAAATTTCCAAATATGATGCCTTTTTTAAGTTAATCTAATTACCGATTTTAAATTCAATTTTTTTTAATAGCTTTTTCAAAAATCAACTTATTATTATTATTATTATTACTCCCACATGTAGATTTATTTTTGTGAATATTTTTAGTCATTATATTACGAGTACAAATTCTACTACGGGAAATATATATGTTGATTTTTAATTCGGCTTTATGATAATCTTCTTTATCGATTATCATTTGTAATCTCCATTTCAAAGTCAGACTAGATTTTGAGGTATTTTAATGTTTTTTTCTATTTTCATAAACAACTTTAGATCCAATCTTCTCTTTTGCATTAATTAACTTAAATTGGACTTTGATCATACAGATTTAAGGAGGTATATGAGTAAATCTCTCATTCTCTCATTTTTCAACTAAGTTTTCATTTTATTAATCTTAAGTATCTAATGATATAGTATTTGTTGTAATGCATTATTGTTTATTTTAAGAATACTATATGTTATTTTTTCATTTTCAATCTATCTTAAGTAGCTGGTTTTATATGTATATACTAATTGTGCGACTACATTATTAATTAAAACTATCTTTCAATGCCTCCTATAATTACTAT
>JAOXNX010000019.1:2872306-2882562 GCA_028566075.1 Solidago caesia | reverse complement strand
ACTTACATACAATGCACAAGATTAAAGTTGCATACCCACAATGACAAAACGAGATAAGTTGCTTACATTTTGAAGTATTAAACCCTATATTATACATATATACATTTCTGCATAGTAGGACTAAAACCCACAATCTTTCGGTTGATGGATCACCTCGATATCGATTTATATATACACAATTCTATGATTTATCAAAGTTACAACTATCTTTTCATATCATAATCCTTAAATAATCATTCAAACAAGATAATACATACATACATACATAAATATATATATCTATATATATAAGGGGCAGGTAAATGGAAAATTAGAAAAATGGGTTATGATCCAAACCTGAAATCTTGGCGGATTCAGTTCTGGGTAATGTCTATCAACTCCATTAAACACTATGTGTGCGAAAATGTGTGTGTGTGTGTAAATATGGGAATGGGGTGGGTGTGAATATATATGAATATGGAGTGACGGGGAAGCGAAGAGTGGGGAAAGCAATATTGTTTTGTTTGACATTAATATACTACTACTACAACTATATTGGAATGTAGTGGGTGTCGGCCTTGTGATAACAATAAATTATGAATCCACATTTTGATTCATATGACTTTTTTTTTTTTTTTTTTTTTTTATTTTAAGGGAAGTGTTATTAGTACCACACAATTTGATAGATTTATCACACTGTATATATTTCATAGCATATTGTATAAGTATGCAATGCACAACAATGATAGATTTATTAAATTCTGTGGCACGGATATCACTTCTCATTTTCTAATGATTTACTTTTGTGTTCAAACGTGAGATCTAATACAACAAACAACTAACAAAATACAAAATGTACCTAATTCCGGCATAAGCAGGGTATGAGAAGAAATGTAAATAGTTTTACCTCTATTACAAAAATTATAGAAATAAAGAAACTGCTTTTGAAATACTTCCGACCAAATAGTAAGATGTATAATGGATATGTTTAATTAATGTTAATTTTTATTTAAGGGAAATACTTTGGACATCTTTCATATGATGATGATGATGAATTGATGATGATGATGATACGTGCATGATTTCTTTCATATTAAAAAACTTTAAATTATATTAGGTGTAGATCAAATCTAAAAAATTTTTAATATAAAACTTGTAAATATTAGTTGGTTCATGTGAAAAAGGATGACGATGGTATTAACAGTTATGTTAATTTGTTATTTGTGTTAAAAATTTAAAAATAAACTTAAACTTAAACTCATATTGTATGTGTGATGACCCATTAGGCCATTAATATTTAGGTTGTGGATTCAACCCTACGGTAGACACTTTGTAAATAAGTGTGGAATTATATAGTTGTCTCTAAAAAAAAGGTTCTACCAAATCGACCAAAACTTTGAATCAAATTATTAATTAAAAGTCTACTTTTCGGTTTTTCATCTTTCACTTTTCAGCTCTTCTTTTTCAGTTTCTATTTTTTAGGACTTTACTTCGTTTTTAGCTTTTTATTTACAGTTTTTGTTTTTTTTAGCTTTACATTCTCAGTAGTTTTTGTAGATGTCAAATTTTTGAAAAAATATTTTTGATTAAAAAGATGGAATGTAACTTAACTAGTGGGTCACCCCTGCGCGTTGCCGCAGGTTTGTTTGTTACCTGTGCTAGTAAGACCACCCGGAGTGGTGGGCGTTTTGTGCATTTTTTAAAAAATGAACGCCCCGAGAAGCTGTGAAACGCCCCTCTTTATCACCCCTAGGGGCGTTTTATTAAAAAAAAATGTTTGCTCCGTTCTATTAAGAAAGCCCCTGCCCCCCTGACACACACCACATGGTCCCTGCACTTTTTGACTTTTTTGATGTAACACCAAAATGTTTGCTCCGTTCTACCACTCATTTCTTTATTTTATTTTTATTTTTATTTTAGAATATTAATATATTAATATTTTGTATAATAAAAGGGGCTTCTTTTTGAATGCCCCCACTCCCACAAAAATAAGAGAATGCCCCTTTCCCACGTCACTTGCCATATGTCGAAAGATGCCCCTATAGGGGGCTTCCCCCACTCCCATTGGTCTAAGGTTAAAACTCGTGTCGTATTCACAATCATCAACTGTTACATTACATATACTATCATATAAGCCAAGTTACATGTTATATTGCTATAAGGTCACGGTGCCTATATCTTATGCTAACTAAACAACAAACCTCAGTAATTACAACCTTCACTTTATTTGATCAAGCCCAAATTGTATTTTGTTCTTAATTGTCTATCTTCTGATGGGGTGATTCTTTTACTCTTAAAAGTTTCCAATGGAATTCAAGCACAAATATTAAGTTCAAACTTAGGTTTAGTATTTGACTTTTGCTTAAGAAACCATCAATCAGTAAAATCCAGTCCACCAAGCAATCTTCTTGACCACCAAATACATTGCCAGTATCGCAAATGCCACCAAAGCGACCATAATAGGCTCCACCACCAGCATATGAGAATGTGCCTGTCCCTAAATTGATAAAATATAAATGCATAAGCATTTACGTTTGACACAAGGAAACTAATATGAACTACATAAAATTCTACAGACCAAACATGACCGGCTGCCCTATTTGACAACATCTTACAATCCTAAAACTTCTAAGAGTCACGATGGCCAAGCATTAAATCAGACAATAGCAAGTTCTTGTAAGCTTAAATTAACAGAGAATAAATATTGTTTGTTTGAAGAGCGAAAACGATACGCAGCAAGAGGTGAGATTTGAACAAACTTTAGAATAAGATATATACACAAAATACATGTACACTGCAACTTAGTCAGATGGCTGTGAACTACTTTTCCGAACCAGCATGAATCCAAGCAAACAGATTATTATTGGAGCACAAAGAGAACCCAAGAAAGAAAACATTCCCAAAAGGTTTCTACAACCATGACTTCAACAAAGAAAGTAATAAGACCAACACCGATTTACACCTGTTTTTAGTCTTATAACTATTACAGATGTAAAGTTCAACCCATTTAAATGAGCCAATAGTTCTCATTATGGTAAGATGAAAGTCTAATTAAATGTAAAATGATAAATAGTAAAAATATTAGAGCTTGGACAACATTTAGATAAAATGGAGTAGTAAATGAAATTAGGAAGGCTTACAGACCCAAATCTTCCTTTTACAACTTAGACGCCTTTTTGTCACTTATCAACTATAAGTAAAGAATTATTAATGAAAAAAAAAACATCAAATGTAAGTATACCTCGGATGAATATGAAGTTTCAAATATTTGGCTTCAAACTCTATCCATCAATTTTTTCATTCCGCAATGATAATCCCCGAAGTCATTTCCTTCAATTGTAATAAATGTTCATATCCTTTTTCACATAGGTCCAAAATGCTCAAACACATATGCAAACGATGATCACTAAAGTAATTGGATGCTCAAACAAACCAAACATGGAGGTTTTCACCAATCATAATAGTACTTAACAGGTTTAGAGCTTTAAATATATCACCTATTAATAAATCTTTTTCACTAAGACATTAGCACAAACACTTACCGAGCAAAACAAAATTGAAATTTTCTGGAAATATACTTGAGCAGTCCAAGTGGTTTACCAATAAAAATTCACCAAGAGACAGTTTACCTTAATAGCATACAATCTTTTCAATAGACAATAAATTATTGAAAATCAAATAAGCTTATGAAAAATAAAATACCTGAGTAGGTTAACATATGTTATATGATAATCGTCATCTCAATTAGAAGCAAAAGAATCTTGAATTAAAACACCATAATCCCAATTAACACATATAAACGAAACCCAAAAGAATGTAAGTAGTTAAAAAGAGAAGAAAAAAGGAAAGGAGGTGATGAATGTGTTGAAGAATAGAAAGGGTTACATATGACAAACCTTGTTTCAATCGAATCTTGCAGTACCAATTAAGACGATAAATCTCCGAAATAGTAAAACCCTAATTTTCGCACAAGAGTAATGTCAAGGGATTTCAGCGGTTGAAGAGGAACAACCATCCACCAGTCACAGAGAAGCCCAGAAAGGTCGTCGCAAAAACAGAAGATTTGTGCAGGGTGATGAGAGGAGTTCGCCGGTGCCGGAAGAAGTAAGCGGGATTGATACACGGAGGGAGGTAGACAGTGTGAGAGAGAAGCATAAGCTGTGGCAGAAAGCTGAAAAGCCAAAAGTTTGTGGCAAAATTAAAAGAACCCAAAAAGTTACTGTAGGTAAGAAGACTTGGATTGTTATATATATAATTACAATCTTGAAACAAAATAATATAGCTAGGAATATGTGATCTTAAATATTACAGCTGGGAAAGTAAAATAAATACTTTCAATGCTTTTTTACCCACTTACTATAGTATTTTTTTTTGGTTATATCGTTTGTTTGACTTGTTAGAGATAAAACAATACGGATTAACCTATTTAATAAGTAAATGGGTCGAAATTGTTATATCTGATTTCTACTTGCTAGTGAGTAAACCATTATTATCTCTTTGTCATAGAACACATATTTTGCTCATTCTGGTCTTAGGGGAGGCAAGCAAGTTTGAAAGTGTGTGGTCTCTTGGATATGGCAGTCAACCTTAGGGCTTAGGCCATGATGACACAGGGTGAGAATGGATTAAAATTTGAAACAACTCAACTTGAGAAGTTTAACATTTAGCAAGCATTGCCAGAAACCTTTTTTGTTAGGTTAACGCTATAGCAGCTTGCTGCCTTGTCTTTAAGATGGTGTTTGAGAACTAACTTACTGGAAGCAAAGTATGTTTTATTTCGTCAATTAGGCATATGATGGTTCTATGCTGAACTGGTATACCTTTAGTTGAATTATTTTGTTTTATGGACTGACTGGTTTGCTGAAGTACTCATATGTAAAAAATTGAATGCTACATTATGCAATGGCCTATTTTAGAACTGTGAGAAATGAGCTTTGCAGGGTATTGGAGATTAGGACAACTTTAGTCCTTCTATCCCCTTAGAATTTGTCACATGGGAACTGATGCGGATCCACGAACACAAAATAAAGAAATCCTAGGCTAAACCTAGCAGCGACATTACTTGGCCAACCAAGTTATTGGCGTCGGAAGAATATCTCGGCCAACCGAGAAGAAAAGATTGATAAACACCGTTTATCTAATAAAATTCAATTTTATTTCATATCACCTTCCAGCCATAAGTTTACACGAATAAATAGAAACCAGAACAAAATAATAAGGAAACAAAATCACGACAATTATGGTCCAAGAAACAAAACAAATCATAAACATAATTATTATCCTTCATGGCTGGATGGGCTTCAATAACTTGGGTCGGTTCTAGCCACTTTCAGTTGTGGGCTCGAAATCGTCTTCCACTTGGGCTATTATGTCTGGATCCGCATCATCCTCCCCCCTAAAGAATGACTCGGCCCCAAGTCAACCGCAACAGGTGTGTCGTCGACATAAGGAATAAGATCAGCAACATTAAAAGTAGCCGAGACACCATAATGACCCGGTAAATCAATCTTATACGCATTGTCATTAATGCGCTCAAGGACACGAAACGGACCATCGGCTCGAGGTTGTAACTTAGCAAAACGTCCCTGTGGAAATCGTTCACGTCGCAAAAATATCCAAACGAGATCACCCACTTGAAAAACCATTTTCTTCCTATGTTTATTTGCACGAGACTGATATTGTAGATTATGTTTAGTAATTTGATCGCGGACCTGTTCATGAAGCAATTTAATTTGAGCAGCCCGCTCGCTGCCATCCGCACTATAGTGCTTAAATCCGGGTAGCGGGGCGAGATCAAGAGGAGTAAATGGATTGCGACCATACACTACCAGAAAGGGGCTACAGCCCGTGGAGCTATGAGTGGACCTGTTATATGCGAACTCTGCTTGTGGAAGGGCAAGATCCCATTGCTTCTTGTTGTCACCTACGAGACAACGTAAAAGAGTACCCAAACTACGGTTAGTGACCTCCGTTTGACCGTCCGTTTGAGGATGATGAGACGAACTAAATTGTAACTTAGCCCCCAACTGTTTCCACAATGTGCGCCAGAAATGGCTTACAAACTTGACGTCCCTATCTGAAGTAATCGTTTTTGGTACCCCATGAAGTCGAACAATCTCCGAAAAATACAAACGAGCCACTGCAGAAGCATCATAAGTCTTGGAACATGGGACAAAGTGAGCCATTTTAGAAAATCGATCCACCACAACCATTATAGAGTCTTTCTTCCGTTGCGTAAGTGGCAAACCAAGGACGAAATCAAGACTAACATCTTCCCATGGGCCAAACGGAGTAGGTAAAGGTGTATATAACCCCTGATTTGTGTGATGCGCTTTGGCGACATGGCATGTGCGACAACGACGTAGAACTTTCATCACATCCCGTACCAGTTTGGGCCAAAAAAAACGCTCGGCAACAAGTGAAACAGTTTTATCCCGTCCAAAATGACCTGCCAATGCACCTTGGTGACATTCAAGAATAATAGACTCCCGAAACGAGGACAAAGGAACACATAAACGATGTCCCTTAAAGAGCAGGCCATCGCGTTGAACATAATCGCGAAATGGAATATCATGACAACTTTCCCAAATAACTTTGAAATCAGGATCATCTTTATATAACAATTTCAGTGGTTCAAACCCGGCAACCTGAATGGTGGAAGCGAGCATTAGTGCGGGACGGCGACTAAGAGCATCAGCAACCTTGTTAGTGCTCCCGGCTTTGTGTCGAATAACAAAATTAAAATCTTGCAAGATTTCAACCCATTTTGCGTGTCGCGGGTTGAGCTTAGCCTGTCCTTGAATAAATTTTAAAGCTTGATGATCCGAATACAGCACAAATTCGTTGGGCAGCAAGTAATGTCTCCAATATTCGAGGCTTCGAACAATGGCATAAAACTCCTTATCATATGTACTATAACGACGACGTGTGTCGTTAAATTTTTCACTAAAAAACGCGATGGGTCTGTTTGATTGACTAAGAACACCACCAATGCCCACACCGGAAGCATCACACTCCACTTGAAACACCTGTTCAAAATTAGGCAAAGCAAGCACAGGAGCGCGTGTAACACACTCCTTTAGACGTTCGAAAGCTGTTTGTGACTCAGCAGACCAAAAGAATTTTCTACTTTTCAAACATTCTGTTATAGGTGCCATAACTGTACTAAAGTTGTTAATAAAACGCCGATAGAATGAAACAAGACCATGAAAACTACGCACCTCATGGAAGGACGTGGGAGTCGGCCACGTAGTGATAGCTTCAACTTTCTTAGTATCCATGCTAATACCACTGCCCGAGACTAGGTAACCCAAAAAAAGGACCTCCGCGGTCATGAAATGACATTTAGTTCGGTTGGCATAGAGTTTCTGATCCCGTAAAACTGTCAAAACCTGTCGTAGATGATCTAAATGATGCTCCAAAGAGTTGCTAAAAACCAGGATGTCGTCAAAATAAACGACGACAAACTTACCGATGAATTGCTTGAAAATATGATTCATTAAACGCATGAAAGTGCTGGGAGCATTCGATAACCCAAAAGGCATTACCATCCATTCATAAAGTCCGTCGCGTGTTTTGAACGCCGTTTTCCACTCATCGCCCTCCCTCATACGAATTTGGTGATACCCGCTTCTCAAATCAATTTTAGAAAATATTGTTGCCCCGTCTAAGTGATCAAGAAGATCATCGAAACGTGGTATCGGAAAACGATATTTGATGGTAATTTTATTCACTGAACGACTATCAATACACATTCGAAACGTACCATTGGGTTTAGGGATGAGCAAAGCGGGTACAGCACAAGGACTCATGCTTTCTCGAATAAGGCCTTTGTTGAGAAGTTCGGTGACCTGATGATGTAGCTCAGCATATTCCTTTGGGTTCATCCGGTAGGCAGGTTTGTTTGGAATACTTGCACCGGGGACAAAATCGATGCAATGTTGAATATCACGCACTAAGGGTAACCCGGCTGGAATGTCTTCGGGAAAAACATCTGCAAAGTCACGAAGAAGTGGAAGCATTTCGGTAGGGAGATGCAAGGGTTCAATGTTTTCCTCAACCACTACTAAGGCGAGGACAGGTGTAGTACTTTGCTGTTTCGCGAGACCCACAAACTCAGAATGTGACAACATCGTTTGTGGTTCATCTTGAGGTTTGAGCGGAGCTAGAGTAATGTGGATACCATCCTTCCGAAAAGAGTATGTGTTATGAAACCCATCATGCTTGACACGTCTGTCGTAAAACCAAGGACGCCCCAAAAGGATGTGGCACGCGTCCATAGGGATCACCTCACACCAAAGTTCATCCGTGTATTTATTACCAATCGAAAATTGTACCAAACATTTATGTGTAACCTTAACCAAGTTACCTTTCTTCAACCATGTGAGTTGGTACGGATCGGGGTGGTCTTGAATTGGGAGACCAAGCTTTTCAACCATAGACGTGGCTACCATGTTTTCACAACTGCCGCCATCAATAATTACCATGCACACTTTACCTTTTGTCGTACACTTTGTTCTGAAGATGTTGTTGCGAAGCCATGTAGTATCATTATCAGGAACTGATTGAACACTGTTAAGAACTCGGCGTGAGACTAGAAGTTCACCTTTATCAGGATAAACAATTTCTGAAGGTTCCTCTTCGGGCTCTGTATCATATATTGGGGCTGGTTCGTCTATAAAAGCAAGTACTTGTTTGTTTGGGCAATCCCGTTTAAGGTGGCCCAAACCTTGACATTTAAAACATCGGAGAGCATTTGACGTTCCTGGCTGGCCAGACGGAACCACTGTTGGGTCTGGTGTAAACGTGCTGACCCGAGGGGCTGTAGTGGGCTGCCGAGAAGTCACTGGAAACTTAGGTGCTGGCTTGGGTTTTTGACTTAGTTGGTGTTCGACTCGTAAAGCAAGTCTACACACGTCAGAAAAGGAATAATACTGTTGTAACATGACTATGTCCCCAATATCCCATCGTAGGATGCTCAGGAATCGTGCAATAACCTGTTCGTCATCCTCCTCCGCGCCACAACGCATTCGCATGCGTTCAAATTCGCTAATTAATTCTTCCACAGTTAAGGAACCTTGCTTGAGGTTATGATAATCCAAATATGCGTCTTGTTTGTATGTAACAGGGAGAAATTTTGCTTTCAAAAGGCGTTTCATTTTGTCCCAAGTTTCAACTTTATGTTTCCCTTCCCGAAAACGTGTATTTTGCACATGATCCCACCATAAAGAAGCAGATTTTTTTAATTTAATAGCTACGAGTTTTACCTTTAGGGTGTCAGGGATAGCACGAAGATCGAAAATACGTTCCACTGTTTGAAGCCAATCCAGGAAATCATCAGGTTGTAATCGTCCTTCAAATTCTGGAATTTCGGTACGCAGACCCAAGGATCTGAGGTGGTCAATCTGCTGTGGTGGACGTCCTTGTGGTGTCCTGGGTGGCCGGTGGGGTGGGGTACGGTGGCGTTGGTGTCGGGGTGCAAAAAAATTATCAAACTCGTAGTTGCTATTTTCTGTTTCATTCACAACAGATTGTGTTGCTGAACTTTCCTCTTCTTCTTCTTCGAACCTGGCAAAAGGGTTAGTTTCCAACTCGTGAATCCGTTGACGGAGTTGTTCTATCTCAGCATCTCGCGGGTCACGTTCTTCACCGTTGCCTCCGGCGGCGAATCGACGGTTAAGATGGCGGCGATCCCTTCCAGACATCCTGAGATTCCTGGGCTCTGGTACCACTTGATGTGGATCCACGAACACAAAACAATAATAGCCTAGGCTAAACCTAGCGGCACCAATACTTGGCCAACCAAGTTATCGACGTCGGATAATCTCTCGGCCAACCGAGAAGAAAAAACAAAGAGATAAACACAGTTATCAAAAGAATTCAATTATATTCCACCTTTCATCCAGCCATAAGTTTACACGCATAAATAGAAACTAAAACAAACTAATAAAGGAAAGGAAATCTCGACAACTTAAGGTTCAAGAAACAAACAATTAACAAACATAATAATTATTCTTCATGGCTGGATGGGCTTTAATCTTGGGTCGGCTTTAGCCACTTTCATTTGCGGGCTCGAGATTGTCTTCCATTTGGGCTACTATGTCTGGATCCGCATCAGTTTTCTTCTAATATGTGAATGTGTGTAACACCCCGCCAAAGCGGAAACACGGGATGCACAGTAAACATAGTACATAGCACAATTTATAGATCATAACACAGCCAATAACATTAAAACCTGAACAACGGTTACAATGTATGACGGGCTGTGCCCAGAACAA
>JAOXNX010000019.1:2850044-2862284 GCA_028566075.1 Solidago caesia | reverse complement strand
TTCAGTCTTCGACTTCATTGAGAATGATATCAGATATACATAGATTACACTGAAGTGAAACAATAGTAATCTGAACCAATCAATTGGTTCACTATACAAGTATTGATTACTAGTTTCTTTATTACAGACAAATCTTCAGAGTCCAGTGAATACTGATCCAGTCCAGTGAAACCTGGACGAGCTCAGTAAAACCTGGACTAACACTAGTAATATGTAACTGCATGCATACAAAGTTGTATTTTATTATTGAAAAATTTAGGGGTTGATGTTTTGTATATAAAGTATCACATTTTTTATGAATGTAATAAGTAATAACATGTTAGTGACAACCCTACGGGCGAAAGTAAACAACCTAAGTAGCCCAAGTCCAATCGTTATGATGAAAGTTTCGGTTGGTTCTACTTCGAACCTTGCATACCTAATGGACACAATTATAACATATATAGTAGAATTGTATCCGGTGTAATGCGTGGTGGTGAATGGGTTCACAATAAAAAAATTTGAAGTTTTGATTTGGTTTTATATAAAAACTTTAATTATTTGTATAAAAATGATAGATATTAGTGATTATGATTTATATAAAAACTAGATTATTACCCGCGTAATACGCGGTGAAACAAATATAACTAATCGAATGATAATGTTTCATAGTAAGATACATTGATATTTATTGGTAACAAATTAAAGATTAATTCAACATTAAATATGACATTTGTTAGAACTATCTCTAAATCAAATTTTTGTACCATTTGGTGCAAAAAAACATCTTTTTAATATCAAAACAAACTTATTTCCAATATATTATATTACATTCTTGCACCAAATAGTTTTTTTTGTGTGAATATTTTATACATTTAAACTTAAAACTATAGAATAACTTTATTTGAATTAATATATTATGTTCATCATATCCATTTAACTATTTGAAAAATAATTCACATATTCGTGAAATAGATAATTTCAATAAAATTTATACATGATTCTTTTGTTATTTCAAAAATATTTTTTTTTGGTAATCATGGGTGTTTTACTGGTTTTATGAGCAGACTATTATCAAGAACTGACTACTTTGCGAGCCCAAAGTCAGAGCAGATGAGCCTTTGTGGCCACTAGGGTATCTTTTTTAAGGAACCAGAGATTGAATCTGTAACATTTAGAGAGTTTCACCTTTTTTGGAGGCATATGCCCAACTAATGGACTACCACCATAGTGGTTTTATTTCAAAATTATTTATGAAAACTGATTTATTTTTTTAATATTATTACATTGTATCATGTAATGTAAGTATGTTATAACTTTGATAAATACAAATATACAATACTAAAAAAAAGAATTAGTTAGATTCCATCACCAAAACTTTTAATACATGAATTATATATTAACACAACTTAGTTATTGTTATGAACTTAATCATTAAAATGTAATATCAAAATTACTGGGAGACAAACATGTCTAATTCATATATTTTATAACAATCAACATATTAATAATTAATAGACTTAAGAATTAATTATCTTTAAATCACTTAATGGTACGTTCCCCTTTAGCTTTGATATTCTAACGCTTTAGTATGTCGATAATTTATTTGTGTAATTAAATAAAAAATCAATCATTGAATGGTATTATTATATTATTTTTGACAATAACAATTTTGTATTGTATTAATGAGGAGTTAAAAAAAAAATTGACAAAATATAATTGTAAAAAGATTAAAGGTTTTTATTTGTGTAATTAAATAAAAAATAACTAAACATTTTAATATATCGATAATTTATTTGTGTAACTAAATAAAAAAACAATCATTAAATAGTATTATTTTATAATATTTTTAACAATGACAATTTTTTATTATATTAATGAGGATTTAAAGAAAAAAAAAACTGACGAATTATCTATACTACATTATAAAGCAAATGGTTTGTGTCTTAATTTTTAAAACTTTTAAACATTTCCTTATTTATCATATCATTTAATATCATATAATATTTATATTATTTAATTATGAATTAATTATATACTATATTTATATTCATTTACATAATCAATTTTAAATATTCTAGCAATAATAATATACATATTTTTATATATACTCGTGTGTTATGCAATCTAGAACCGGCGGTCGGTGAAGCCTGCTGCCGGCCACTATCATCTTTTAATGCATGTACCGAATAAAGTTTACGAATTTCATATACATTATAATTTAAATTTTTTGAAAAATCATCCACTACTGCGCATCGCGCGGGTACATTTCTAGTAATTGTAAAAGGGGTAAGACCGAATCGCTGCATATGAAAATAGAAAATGATAGATATTTTGATTGAATAATAGAGTATTAAATGTATTTTCTTAAATATTTAGGAAAATCCACTGTGCCCCGGGCAAAACCCTAATAATAAACTCACATACTCTTTCGCTCCCTGCTTCACTTGTATCTCTCTATTACATACTCTACAATCACATATACGGTAATAAAAAAAAAATAGTAATAATAATTATAATATTATTGTTTTCCTATTTGTTTCAATAACTTTTATTATAATAATTATAATTATAATTATTACTTTTGTTCACAGGTTGGTTTACATTTATTTGATATTTGATCATCAATAATAAATGGCTGCCAACACCAACAATAATAATATGCCGGTTGAGTTAGACAGAGAACAGGTATTCAATCATTTTATTAATCTGCATTGTTGTTTTAATGTCTAATTTATTTATTTTTTTGTATTAATTTGCTGAATCTATTAATTTATGGAAATAGTGTATATTGTTATTGTAGCGAGTAATCGTAATTGTAATCGGCCTAGGCGGGGAGTACTCGGATTGAAATCTTTGTATATAAATTTTGAAATTATTTAGGAGTTATGTACTAACAAATTAGTATCCCTTAGTTTTAGAAATATGTTTAGAAACATTGACACAATTGTGCAAAATACCAAACTGATTTTGAGGCCGAGTAGACTCAACTTGCGTCGGTTACTGACCTTGTAGTAGGCCGAGTTTTACGATACTGTGTTAACTGACTTCTCGATTGAGCAATTTTAGATAGCTTACAACAGAAGAAAAATACTTTATCAGACTCTTTCGAGTAAATAAACCATTTTCTATCAAAAGAATCGCAATTTCGTAGCTTATGTACATAATATTTTCAAGAGATTTGTGCCTGATATAGTTTTTTCCAGAGGAGTTTCATTTATAAATGTTAACGTTGTCGTTTTCTTTATATATATATATATATATTTTTTGTGTTTATTAGATTTTTATTGTTTATAGGATTCTTAGAAGTTTCAAAATTTTCATTATTTTCTTTAACACTATCTCTATAAATACCTTTGTAGAGGTTGAATCATTGAACGGTTTTTTGTTGTTCTCTGGTTTTATATTTTGGGCACTTGACGGTTGTTAATGAGGAGATAACATGATAATTTCTGGTGTAAATTGAATAATACGTATGGAAAAACGCAAGCATGATAAGAGAGCACCTGGTGAGATGGATTTATAGATGCTTCTATTCGACTTGTTAGATTATTCGACTGACCACTTGTGACTTCCCCATGACATTTAGAAGTTTGGTATGTTGCATGATAGCTGCAAATTGTGTCTTTCTATTGCTTAGGATTTTGGCTTAAAAGAACCTTAAATTTTGGTTAAAGGAACCTAAAATTTTATGTCCCTAATTGTTTGATGCCCTTGGTCATCGCCCAATCTTAGGTGCTATCTTTCCTTGCTTACTGTCTTTTGCTTAAAATTTGTTTAATTACACTAGAAATATCATGTTGCCTACTCATTTACAAACTCTAGTGACCAAAATGGAAAATGAAAGAAAAAAAAAAGAAATTGCTCAACCTTTACAAGGGTACTTAAATAAGTTTTTTTTGTTAGAAATGAGTCATATAAATATAATGTTGAAGAAATAATGAAAATTTTGAAAATGGTGAGAATTGTGTAATCAATGAAAATCTCATGAATACTGAAAATCCTGAAACGACGCTGCATTAATGAAAATCTTATTGAAAAATAAGATTAGGTAGACAATTCTCTTTTGAATAGTATGTATGTAAGCTACGAAATGCAATTCTATTGATATAAAATGCTTGATTTACTTAAAAGAGCTCGATAAAGTGTTTTGTTTTTGTTGTAATTTATTTCGAACTGCTTGATCAAGAAGTCAATTAGTAAGTGAATGAATAAATGATTGAAAACATTTTTGTGAAACTTTAAGCTTTTGCATGAAAATAGTTCTCAGCGGCCTTGGTCTTAGTTCTAGTTGAGGTTAACTACGAATCAAACAAGTTTAAGTAGAATAATTATTAATTGCAAACCATATAACAGTCACGCTGCACAGAAAGAAGATTTTCGAAAGTAAAGTTATTGAAGTCCTGTTTGTGGAGTACAATGAGTCAAGAGAGGGTGAACGGGTTATCAATTTTGGGTATTGATAGTAAATTTTTAACAAATGTTGACAAGATAATTGATGTGTTTACTCGAAGAAATGCACAAAGACATCATTTTAGGTAATCAATGAACTTGTAAATCGGAGTTTATCTCCTCAAGTTGTGACATTTTATTTATTTAATAATATCGTCTTAGAGGCTTGAGTAGGTTCCAAAACCCTAAAATAGTGTTTTTTTTGTTTTTTTTTTGGTTCGCAAATTTCAGTAGGGACATGTCTCTCCCGGGGCACTAAAAAAACGGAGGTCGAGCTCTGGTGGTGTAAGGGGTGACATGTCACTTTTTTGTTGGGTTGGAAATGGGTGATGTGGCACTTAACGGTGTTACTTATTTGTTAAATGAGGTGGGGTTTTTGCTTTTTTATTTGTTTAGATCAGATTGTATAATGGTTAAGAATTAGTTAGTGGTTGTTCTCTTTTTGGTTAGCCCCCACAATGGTAACCTAGTGGTGGGACATGCGTCTTAAAGACGGAGGTCAAAGGTTAGTATCTCGACCCTGTCCTTTTAACTGGGGGTTATGTGATTCACTTGATGGATGGGCTACGAGGGTGGATACCCTTTTTGTTATGTTTTCAGTTTTATAATTTTAATAGCAGTTGGTAGTTATACTATAACCATATCATCAACTTGTTGATTTTTATTCTTTATAATTGTTATAGTCACAGGGAAAGAATTTAGTGTAAAGGGTTTCTAAGAAAAAAGGGTAGGAAGGATGCATGAAAAAAGTTTGAAAATGCATGTAAGTGTAAAAAGTAAATTAGATACGTGTCAGCGTTAGAATCGTTCATACCATTTTCTCTCTTGATTGATTTATTTATTTACCTTAAGGTCCCTTTTCTCCTGAAACCCACTCGTCATAGTTCATATTGCTTTAAGGGAACATCAATACTGAATCAAGAACATACCAATTCAGCATTTTTAAAATGAAAAAAAGGTGTTCGTTTATTGTTATTGACAAATGAGGTGATCAGTTAATTTCATGATGGAGAGGGGATGATGCTCATTGGCTTATTGTTCTTTGCTACAATTTCAGATTTTTGGAATGGCAGAAAAGGAGATGGAGTATAGGGTTGAATTGTTTAACAAGTAAGGTCCCGCTGCCTGTTATGCACCTTGTTTATTTCTTCATACAATATATAATGCAACTTTTATGCAAGTTTGTTAATATTATCGGCTAATTATTAACCTTTGATGGTGTTCGTCAAGAATGTTGTATTTTATTCCCCAAATAAAAAGTTAAAAACCATTGTCAATCATTATATTTTTGGTACTATCCTGTATGTATGCTTAAATGTTTCCATTCTATGTTACGTGCTCTTTTATTGAACGTTTTTAAAAATATTTTGCTACAGGCTAACTCAGACATGTTTTGCCAAGTGTGTTGAGAAAAGGTATATTCTCTTCAATCCAAATTGAAGTCATTGATTGGTAAATGTATTTGTGCTCATATGATATGGTGTTTCCAGATATGATATTGAATAATCTAATTGCTTTTAGGTACAAAGAGCCCGAGTTAAACTTGGGTGAAACTAGCTGTATTGATCGCTGTGTTTCCAAGTATTGGCAGGTATGATTTCCAAAGCTTGGTCAATTTGGTTTGTGAAGTTTAGCTCATATGATGGATAGATATATAATATTTACTCTATATGTTTTAGATAACGAATCTCGTAGGTCAGATGCTTGGTTCCGGCAAGCCACCAATGTAAATCTTTGATTGTCATCAGTTTTGTGTGAGGATTCTGAGTTTGCAATGAATACTCGTTTTCCTGGCTCTGGGATGCTAACGGTAACATTTACATGAGTTCTGCACATTTTCTAGCATCCAGTTATAAACTACATGAGTTACTACTATATGGTGATTGCCAAAAACAAACCTTTGGTACCTCATACGATGCATGGAAAGGATTTTATTTTGATATTAGAACTGTTAATTTCATTATTTTTGTTATAATATTGACCTATGACGAGGAACAATATTGGCTTATAAAACTTTATAGATTTGTTCAAGTGAGTTCTGACTTGGTTTATTCAGGCTCTTATAAAACTTGAAATAACCCGGTCTTATATAGTTATAGTATAAACTATGTTAACCAGTTCAAGTTTCCAAATGGATGGGAGAATAACCATTGTCGTAAGTCGTAACTATACATAAGAAGCCCGTAATGAATATTTGAATTACATGGAAGCTTAAGAATCTGCTTTAAAGGTCCCCCAAAAAGCTACGAATACCCCTTGAGGGCTCATGTCTCGTTCATTTAGTCCACACAATAAGATCTATAATAAACGTTATCACACTTGGTTAATACTTATTTTGCTGTTAATCTTGTACGTCCGGGCTAAGACATTGATGGTTTAGCACGCCCACAGAATACAAACTTTTACGTAATGCCAACATACTAGATTGCTAGTTATAACGATTACCAAATTGAATTGGTGTCAAATGGATCACGAATCAGCTAAAAGAATTAAAATAACACGTTAGAACTTATTAGAAGGTATGTTAGCAAAATTGAAAATTTATCAACAAAAGAAAGGTTTTGCAGGAGTTTTATGTCCCCACTGAACTTGCAAAATCGGACCTAGGGCTGCCCCCTCTTCCCACACTTGTTAAGTTTTAACAGACGGAAAAACGATTAATACCTATAGAAGTTATCAAAAGAGAAACTACAAATGATAAAAAGATATTTCAAAGTTTTGCCAAATAGGAAATCCGAGTCAAAAGAGGCACTCACAAATTTGAGAAACACGATTCTCATTACATATAAACTTATCAGCCTGTGAGGAACACACATAACTATCCGCATCAATCCTTTTACTGGACAAACCAATCATACAAAAGATATAATCAAAAGTATATATACAAATCATATTTTCAATTTCTTTTCAACTTGGCCTCCAACACCGAGCCATCTTTAAGCATTTCTCGAGCATCATTCTCCATTCCTAGGGTAAACAGCGCAGCAGCTTGCAGATAAAGTGCGGTAGACCAATCTGGTGAGGTCACCTGAGCTTGCATTGCATCTCCCAGAGCTTCTTGTGCTTTGTTGTTCATTAAGTAGCACAAACAGCGTCTTGCATACACAGTTGCAGAAACCATGGTTCCATTTTCAATGTACTGAACCAAACAATGTCTCTTATTTATGGGAGATGATATTTAAGAAACAAATGGAAGAATGACAATTTCCAATTTATGTTATATTTCATATTCAATGAAAGTTTGAAACTTTTCAAGAAGACTAATTTGATTGTAAAATATTTGTGGTTATTTTAGCAAAAGGTTAAAGATCGGCAGAGAAGCCTTGACCCCGTAAAATATTTGTGATAGACATTTGGCTAAGAAGTACTTACACTAGTGTATGATTCAATAGCACCATTGAAGTCCTTGGCTCGGAAAGCAGTGTCTCCACGCTTCCTACCGTTCAAAGCATCCTGTAACTGACTTGTCCACATTTGGAACGAGAGCTGCAACAAAATAAAATGCTCAAAAGTTTCTGACTGGCAAAACAATAACTAATAAACGGGAAAACACAACTCATTTAAAAGGACTTGAGACCTCATTTGTAGCCCCCTCATCATCTTTGTATCCAGCCTTTTCCAGCATCTCATGTATGGCAGTTAGATCCATTCTCGAGCAAGCTTCACCAAATGGTGATAAAGAATCCATTTCTTTTGTATTTTCAGTTGGGGGTAGATGATCAATTGCCATCAAGACAAGGGATGGCACCTATTTTAAAGCAACTAAAATCATAACACTGAAAACTTCCAAGTACAATACAAGCCTTGAATTTTTTAGCCTGAAATGCTCATACTGACATACCTCTGTTTGTTTCTGAAGAGCAGCGAGGGATATTACGACAGATTTTGCAGTGGGCCTTTCACGAGGCTCATATTGCAAACAGCGTGAAGCTATCTTTACTAACTCAGCTCCGTCATCATTAGAGAAATGACCCTCTAAACACGAATCTGTTAGCATTTGAAAATTCTTTTCACGTATCAAGTCAAGGGCCTGCAAGCATAAATAGAACACAAATTTAGATAACTATATCCAGGGAAAACTGCAAGAAAATGCAATGTACTTTCACCAAAATACGCAACATACCTTTTTTCAAACCAGTTATGTAACATACTCGCAAATTCTTACCAAAGAATGCAATTTGTTGCGTAATTTGCATAAAATGGTATAGAAAATGGTAACTATGTCGCTTAAATCCTTACAAATTGCAGTTTTGGTAAGAAAACCAAGTATGTTGTATTAGATACTTATAGATATTACATAGTACGTTGCATATATCGGTCAAAAGTTAATAGGATATTTCATTTTTCTTGCAGTTTTTCCTTATTTTCATCCTCTTGTGTGACTGAAAGATGAGAAGTTTTAAGACCTTAAACTTACATGGCTCGGGGGAATGTGCTTTCCACTAAGCAAATCAAGCAGTATGGTGCCAAAGCTGTATATTATGCTCTCTGCTATTACTCTACCTGCCATATGGAAAGAAATATTTTTTTGAATCAAACAATTTTACAAAAAATTTATACATTTACCAGAATGCATACTTCCTCAGTGGCCATTTGTTCTACCTGTTTTCATATATTCAGGAGGAGTGAAAGCTAAGTTTGTACTGTAACTTTTTCCGTCTCGGCTATTCTTCATTAGTCCAAAGCATGAGAGCCTAGGATTACAATCCTGCATCATTTATATCTCTCGTCATTTTCCTACAATGAAATAGAAGCAAACTCATGTATATAAACAGAGACATCCTTACCTGATCAAATAGTATTCTATAGGCATTAAGATCGTGGTACAAGGATCGCCCTTTGCTGCTGCAGTACTCTAATGCTTGTGCCAAATATAACGCCACCCGTAATCGCATAGGCCATTTCAGAGGTTGGCTTTCCCCTAAATCGATAAACATATAAATTTTAATAGTTTATTTGTGTATAAACATTGCTATTTGGAAGTTTGGACGAAAAGGGGACCTAATCGCATCAAATCTTCAATACATAGCAGGGAAAACTATAACATTCTGTTTACAAACAACATCTACTATGAGAATTAGTCTCCCAAATTTCGATAATCTTCATATTATCATTAGATGTTCTTATAGACTTACAATGAAATAGGTGCTTGGATAAAGTTTCATTAGGCATAAATTCTGCCACCAGTAATCTCTCTTCTCCTTCACAGCAGCATCCCAACAAATTCGCTAACCTTTGGCTCCTAAGTTGCCCAACTGCTTTTGCTTCATCCTATAAACACAAATTTTTATATACACAAGTTATTTAGTATGCATACAAACATGATATATACTTAGAATATGCAAAATACTGAAAAACACATATACATATAATATGCATACTAAGATTATTATTTATTCATACAAGGAATTGACGAGTATCGGGCCAAGCCGACTTGTTAAACCGCTTAACCGCGATCAAACGATCACCATCAGCTAGCTTTCCTTTATACACAACATTGGGGGCCTTTTCACCATGTTCAGACACAACATTTTCAACAGAAAAACCATCAGTTGCATTTCTAAGCTCATCTAACTTGTACTCTCTGAAACAAGGCCACTTTAGCTTATCATTCTCCCCACCTTGAATCTCTGAAACATTTCATCTAACACATTAACATACATACATACATACATACATATATACATACATTAAACAAATCATGATAAAACATTTTACCCAAAAAAAACAAAACACGATAAAACACAATAAAGATTCAAACTTTGGCATACCCAGATCAGAAGAACCAGGAATCTTGGATTTGAAACAACAACAACAACCACATGAACAACCACCACCACATGAAGGAAACCAAGAACATGAAGGAAACCAAGAACAAGAATAACAAGCTCCCATTCTGAAAAATAAAAGGACTAATTTTGCAAAAGTGGTTTTTCTTTTAGTGCCTTAATGGTTTTTTTTTTATGACCTCTTTAATGTTATTAAGAAGTGATGATGATGATGATGATGATGAAAAAGGATTGTTGTTTTCTTGAAAAGCATCAAGGGGTTTGAAGCATGAATAGGGTTTTTGGCATTTGCATAAAAATTAATGATTAATGTGAGAGAGAATGAAGAGGAATCAAAAGAGTGATGATGAGGGATAAAACAACAGTGATTATTTTCTTTCTTTATTTTGTTTGTAAACAAGGAATTCCCTCTCTTTTCTCTCTCCTTGAGCATTCAATATGGAGTGTTTAGTAGGCTTCTCCCTATCCTGACGCCATCATCTCTTCATTTTTACTGCCACATCAGCTTTCTCTTTTCAAGACATACCCAAGAACTACCCCTCCCCATCATACCCCTTTTATCATTTCATCCCCAATAAAAAAAAATATTAAATATACACACACATTCATATAAATGGGCCCGCAAAACTCGTCGAAACATATCGGAAAAAAGACGAGCCACGAAATGACGAGCTCCACGACGGGTTGTTGCTTATCTTGACAACCAAAAAGTAAAAAATGACGAGGAGGACGAGATGGATAGGGACGGGCCTTAATATATGCTAAATTTCTTATATATGGTTAGTTTTAATTAAAAATTAATTAAGAAACTTTACTTATAGTTTAAACGGGACACATGTCTTTCAAAGAAAGCACCACGTGTCGCACTAAGAATGCTGCAATCCTGTTTTAGTATATTGGTAAATATATATATGTGTGTGTGTGTGTTGTATTGCTATATATATTATTGAATGTCGTACGTCACCTAATTGGATTAATCATATCGGTAATGTACGTACGTAAAAGTTTATTTCACACATCATATATATATATATATATATATAAATTGGCGACATGCATGCATGCAGTCCATTCTTTTGAGACGTATGCGAATCGAAACACTGATTTGGGAGGAAGTCTTCTGATAATTTCGATGATTTGTATGATCTCTGTGGGTATGTGGTCAGACATTCTGAAGGCAGGCAAGGGATGATTGATGAAATTAATTCGTATTAATTAGGTTTTGTCGGAAAATTAAACGAATAATAATAGTATTTTATTGGAATAAGCTAGCTAGCTAGCGAGAAAAGAAACCCAAAACACAAGATCGGCTCTAAGGAATATTGGGCCTAGAACGAGCCGGAAAAAAAGCCCTAGGCTAGGAGCAACGAATTCGAACCGACGACCTAAAAACCAAATTACGCGCGTGTCTAATATTTTAACCACCCGATTAGAATGCTCATACTTAATTATTAAAAGTAGAAATAGTATATAACATATAATATAATTTTTATATATAATTTATATATATATGTATATATAAAATTTAAAAAATTTGGCCCCCTGAAAAATCGGGCCTTGTTCGGTCCCCCACTTTGCCCTATGCCTAAGCCCCCATGCCAAAACACACCTTTCAATAATAATACTAGTAAAAAGAAAACGAAAAGAAACGGAAAACAATATTATTGGCCGAATATTCGTTTTAGGGGAATATCAAATACATGCATGGCACCACCTCCTCTATTTATACAAAGCGTAATTCCTTCCATATTACTCCACAACTACCGTGTTAACACATAGATACCAAAATTTAAAATTATAAAACATTTAGTCATTTTCATATATTAATGATTCTCATATAATAATAAATGATTTGAAGTAAATTCTAAACCTTTGTTATACATACGATATTGAGAATAACTATATATTAATATTCTTATGCATTATCATTATCATGTATCAAATATAAAATTCAACAATGTGACCGAATTTAAGGCATGAACTGATGAACTTTGTTTATACATCTTTAACACAAACAAAT
>JAOXNX010000019.1:2773271-2786503 GCA_028566075.1 Solidago caesia | reverse complement strand
GAGAGTTACTTTACTTCAAGAATAGTCATCTTTCTGACATTCATAATAAATGTCATATATTTAATGTCGAAAGCAAAATGTTCTTTATATATATTGAAAGTTTTGTTTTAACACTTTATATTATCAACTTTATCACATAATATAATTCATTTTTAGTACTATATAAACCATGTACTTTGAATTTACAGAATTTTAAAACTTTTTTTACGAGAATTTTACCATATATTCATGGACTTTTCGATATTCAACACCCAAAAAATTAACATACGAATAATGTCTATGTTTCTCGACATTTAGTGTATCAACATATTAATGTACGTTGTTACAAAATTTCAAAATGCAAATAGTTATATAGGTTCATCCGGGACAATAATCTAGTAGATATAGATAATAGATAATATTATAATATAATAAAAATAAATAAATAATCATCATCATCCCAATAATAACAATCTCATAGGATGATGACAATCTCCTCGCTATCACAACTTGGCAATGCGCGCACATCCATTTTAAAATTAAAATTAAATTAAAGTAAAAACCATTTCTTTAATCCAAAAGAAAAACAAACCCCAAACCTTGTAAATTACACAAACAAATTTATCTCCTCTTTTTTTTTTTCTTCTTTTTTTTCAGCCATTTGGAATCTAACTAAAACTAGGGTTTGTAATTATATTATATATAATAAGTATAAATAAATGGCTCAAAATGTGGAAGGGGGGATTAACGCAGCTTTACTTGATGACATCATCCACCGGTTGTTAGAATTCCGGCAAGCGAGAACGGCACGGCAGGTACAGCTATCGGAAGCAGAGATCCGGTTACTTTGTACAACTTCTCGTGAAATCTTCCTCAATCAACCTAATTTGTTAGAACTCGAAGCTCCTATTAAGATCTGCGGTAATTCTTATATTTAGATATATATAATTTTTGTATCTATATCTATATCTATATGTATGTATATTTATGTGATTGTTTGATTTGATAGGTGTTTTTTATTTGTTGATAAATTATGTTATTTTTTATTTATGGATTATATATTGTGTCTAGGGGAATTAAGGATTTAAAGCATTTTCGTGTTGATAACTGCGCAATGCAGGGACGGTGAATAGTCTTTGGCGATTTCTGAATTTTTAGGGCTTATCTGGTGGTTTCTTTGGGATTTTGGGTGATTTTTAGCTGTATCTGGTGTTGGTCGGGGTTGCCGACAATTGTCGATGGTTTTGGTGTAAGAGAGGGGAGGGCGGTGGCGTGATTGAAGGAAGAGATGGTGATGTGTTACATTTTTATTGGGTGGTGAAAGAAGGTGACGTGGTGCGCTTCTATTGGAGTTCCTTAATATTTAAATGGAGGTGGGGTAAATGCTTTGTATAAGTAGTATAGATATATAGATATAGATATAGATGAGAGATTGTTTGGGAGCACGTTTCTGTTGTATTGTAAAAAGGTGATTGATTTGGTTATTTATGATTCAGTAAGGCTTGATTGGGATTATGTAGTGGAAGAAGTTGTATAGTAGGGTTAGATATTGTGTGTTTTATAACGGGGACAACGATGGACATCGGTTAGATATTGTGTGTTTTACAACTAGTCAGGATATGTATAACAGAAAAGATCATAGTGTTTTGTATTTTTATTTTTTAAAATCTTTTTGTCTCTGTGTTTGACCGATTGAGTTTATTACGGGTTAAAATCTACTAATCATGCAATATTACTATGCAGCTGATCTATTCGCTGAATTTGTTAAATTGAATCTGCGAGTGAAGCCAAGTGTCAGAATATTGCTATTTGACATTTTTGAAGCTAGTTTTAGAAAGTAGTTAATCTTTTCACTTTCTGAATATATGTCAACTTGATATTGCTTTGTCATTTAGAAGAGGCGTGTAAATTAGACGGGCTTCATGTTTCCATGCTCTTTCCCTGTCTTCCAGAAATGTAGAGTGATCATATTTCATTGACATAAGAACATGTTTGTCATTCACTGAATATCACAAGTTTGTTTGAGGGTATCTTATCTTATTATAAATTAAGTAGAATGATTAGTCACTATTGGTGGTTTGTGTATTTAAAGAAGGTAATGGTGAGACAATCCAGAGACAACAATTTTTCAATCACTTCTCTGATAAGTTAGACCATTGTTTATTGTGAGGTTTGATATGGAGATATAGAAGGAATACAGATGCCTGTTAAAGCTTTGGGTGAAGTCTTTTGTGCGTATTGGAACTTGTTCTCTATGATGCGTTTTCTTACAAAATTGCATGTCACCTTTCATTTCTTCAATTTCTGATGTTTGTTAATACACTCCTAAAAAGCTTTTACTTCTCCCAATAATTTAGGGGAATGTATTTGAATTCGGATTAACACTTCCGGTTCAATGGACTAGACAGAAAGTTGAATAGGATTTTGATTTGGTATTGAAAGTTGTAGCCACTCCAATCCACTCAATACATAATAGTATTGTTAGTAAAGTAAACCCTGTCAACGGACACCCTGTCTTACTAATTCCAAATGTTCTAACTTAATTGTTGGAACATTTAACATGATGATTAGATTATCGAAATGGTAGGGTTAGCTTGGGATAAGTCTGAAATTTAGGTGGACACTTAGGACATCTAGAACACTTTTGTTGGGAGAAATTATTTGAGATTGACATGGAGCAGCAAAGGGAGAGGCAAGGGGTTAGAAAAAGATCAAAACAGATGACCACTGATAAGAGTTCATGGCAAGATGTCAGCATATATATATATATATATATATATTTTTATGTATATATTTATATTTATGTAATAAGATTGTTTATATGAGATTGTTTGATGGATAGGTGTTTTTGTTTGTTGATATATTATGTTATTTTATAGACTAATTATTTATGGATTAATTGTTGTGTCTAGGGGAATAAGGGATTTAGGCAATTTTTGTGAGCATGATTAACTGTGCAATGCACGGATGGTGAAAAGTTCTTGGCAATTCCTTAATTTTTGGGGCTTCAGTTGGTTCCTTTTCAGGGATTTTGGGTGGCTTTTGTGGGTATCTGGTGGTGGCTGGGGGTTGTGACGATTGTCGATGGTTGTGGTGTAAGAGAGGAGAGGGTAGTGGTGTGATTGACGGAGAGAGATGGTGATGTGTCTCATCTTTTTTGTGTGAGGAAGATAATTTTTATTGGGCAGGGAAAGAAGGTGATGTGGCGTACTTCAATTAGAGCTCCTTGATGCAAACATGGGGGTGGGTTAAATCTTTTAAGTAGTAAGTGGCATAGATATGGATATACATGACTGATTGTTTGGGAACAAATTTTTGTTTGTATTGTAAAAGCTTGATTGATTTGGTTATATATAATTGAGTAAGACTTGATTAGGATTATTGAATTTTGTGGATCATTTACGACTAAAGTTGAACAACGTGCTGTATGTTAATATTTTCTTGTAAAATGCAGACCATTACCATTACCATGTGCTGTATGTTAATGAGTTGATCAATTGATTCAATTCTGGTTACTTGTTTGTTTTATATTGGAGACACCGATTGGTTATACGAGAAAATATTGTGTATGTAGTGAGGGATTGTGAGGAGACTTAATGTGTATTGATGAATACTTGATGGTTTTTTTTCTTTCTTTCAAACGTATGATAGTTGGCTAAAATGGAGGACTCTTGTTTGTTGAAGTGTTGAGGGTGATGGCTATAGTTGTTATTTGATTACAATTACTGCGAATCATGATAGGAAGGAGTAAAAAGGTGATAGTTTGATACTTTGAGTATGGGACTGATGAAGATGGAAGGTATTATATTTTGAAAAAAGTGACATAACATGATTTATAGGATTGCGTTGGCTATATGTGTCCTAGTAATATCTTTTTGTGACATTCAGAATTATATCACACATTGTTTTATATCATGTCAACAAGTAGTCTGGATATGTATAACAGAAAAGATCATGGTGTTTACTGATTGAGTTTATTATGTAAGTTAAAATCTAATAATGCAATATGACCATTGTAGGTGATTTGTTGATGCATTTGTGAAATGGAGGCTTCATGTGTTAGAATATTGATATATGACATCTTGTAATTAATTTGAGAAAACAGATAATCTGTTCAGTTTCTGGATATGTGTTGACTTGTTTTTTGCTTTTTCTTTTTAGCTGTGGCACGTAAGTTAGACCGGTTTCCACTTCTTTCTCTCTCTTTATTGATTGGACCACCTCACATGCCACATGTGATTGGACCAATTTCTGACATATTGACATCAAAACATGTATAACATTACATTGGGGTTCAACAGGAATTGCTGATTATCATAAGTTTGTTAGAGACATACCATCTTTTTTATTAGAACAAGTGGAAAAAGTAATCATTTTTGGCAGCTTATGTACTCAAAAGAAGGTCATGGCGAATTTATAGAAAGCATTTATTCAATCAATTCTCTGATTAATTGGCCGCTTCCTTTTGGATTCGGATGAATATAGATGCGTGTTAAAGATATTTGTGAAGTCTTTGTGCTTATTGGAATGCATTTTCCATGATGTACTGTCTTACATGATTGCATGTCACCATTCGTTCTGCAACTTCTGATGTTTCTTTCTTCCCCTCCCGATAATATAGGGGAGTAATTTATTTTGGCTTAGTCAAAGAGGAGATTTGGGATCAAGTTAGAATAACATCTTTGGTTCAGTGGATTGAACAGAAATTTGGACTGGATTTTGATTTGGGATTGGAAGTTGTAGCTACTCCAATCCACTTTGTACATATTAGTATGGTGTTAGTAACGTAGACCCTGTCAGTGGACACTGTGGCTGAGTACTCCCAATATTCTAATTTATTTAGTGTTTGAACACTTAATTTGATGAATAGGTTATCAAAGTGTTAGGGTGAGTGTATGATAAGGCAGATTATCAAGTACACAATTTGGACATTTGTAGAACACTTCTGTGGGTAGAGATAATCCTTAATTGACATAGTGTAGCAAAGGTCGGTCCAAAGGGGTTGGAATTGGAAAATATCAAATAGACGGAGTGCATGGCAAGATATCCATGTCCTGGGATCCTAGGGACACACCTTTATGTCGTTTATTTGATTTGCCACTAACTTGGCGTGGTCCCTTTTTAGCGTACTCCAGTTAAATTTGGATAAGGATCTTATTGAGAATAAGCATTGTCTTTAGAAGAAAGTCTGCCACATGTTCTGGTCTGCAATAGTGGTCATGCACACTGCACTTGAAAGTGTAACTTGAAATAGCACCTTTCAAACCGAAAGAACATTTGGCTTACATGGCTATTTACTGTATTATGTGGTCATAGGGCTACTTTGTTTAGTGGAAATTGTGACCACACTTATAGTTTCTTCTTGGATGCTTAGGTGAGTCAAACTACTGAATTATTTACCTTTAAACGCTGATTTTATTTAGTTTTCCTGTTACCAAACGTGCTTTTGAGGGCCTGCAATGCCAGGCAGTAGTCACTATGCTAGTTCTACATCTAATACGTAGTTGAGGTTTGACGTTTGTTCTTTTTGGGTTCCAGGTGACATACATGGGCAATACGGCGATCTTTTAAGGTTATTTGAATATGGTGGATTTCCTCCGGAGTCAAATTATTTATTTTTAGGTGATTATGTGGACCGTGGCAAACAAAGTCTGGAAACCATATGCCTTTTGCTCGCCTACAAAATCAAATATCCCGAGAACTTCTTCCTCTTGAGAGGAAACCATGAATGTGCTTCTATCAACAGAATATATGGATTTTATGATGAATGTAAACGCCGTTTCAATGTTCGACTTTGGAAAACTTTCACCGATTGTTTTAATTGTCTTCCTGTGGCTGCTCTTATAGATGACAAAATACTTTGCATGCATGGAGGTCTTTCTCCTGATCTAACTAACCTTGACCAGATAAGGAACTTGCCCCGGCCCACTGATGTTCCGGATTCTGGTTTGCTTTGTGATTTACTTTGGTCCGACCCTAGTAGGGATGTTAAGGGCTGGGGGATGAATGATAGGGGGGTGTCCTACACCTTTGGCTCTGATAAGGTGGCCGAGTTTTTGATGCAGCATGATATGGATCTTATTTGCCGCGCTCATCAGGTAATTTGAAGTAGTGTAGTCCTGTTTATCTTACTGGTGGCAAAATGGATGGGTTGTGTAGAGGGTCAAAATGGGTTCGAGTCAAAACAATTATCTTTAGTACTTTATACCAGCTGGAATAGGTCGGGTGGCTGGGTAACTGGTCATTTTAAGTAGGTTTATGTACGAGACGAAACAGGTTGGGTTTGACCTAAAATGACGTATATTCAACACTATAATCTTATAGTATATCAGAGATGATTTCACAGATTTTCTAATACTATAATCCAAGTATCTGGAATCATTGATTTTGGGGTTTTATGCATTAAGATTAAGAATATACTTTGGACAAGTTTTGACCCATCTGAAATGGCTCTTTTTCTAAGCTATTTCTGTTGATATTACTGGTTTTGAGTTTTTGACCTATTAGAGATAATACATCGTTTGAATGCCGATTCATATATAAAATAAAGTATAAGTTGCTACCTATAATTCTTCTCGTTCCGAGAGCTTAGATGTAACAGAAATGCTCCTTTGTGCAGGTTGTAGAAGATGGATATGAGTTTTTTGCTGACAGACAGCTTGTTACGATATTCTCTGCCCCGAATTATTGTGGCGAATTTGATAATGCTGGTACAATGATGAGTGTTGATGAAAGCTTAATGTGTTCTTTTCAAATTTTGAAGCCAGCAGATAGAAAGCCTAGATTTCTATGACCTACCAAGGCATGATTACTATGCGGACCCTACAATTTAAAGGTCAGTATTAAAAATTTCTTATCCCTGGCAAGAATTTACCATGGTGAATGGTGAGTTTCATGGAGTAGTTTAGGGCCACTCTATTATGTGCATATGTTACTATGTAGCAGAGGTAGCAAAGTTGGCGGATGGGGGTGTTTAGGTAATATTTCAAAACATTATGTACAGGCTGTCTGGGTCGTGTTGTTTAATCTGAAGCAGATTGTCCAAACTCCTTCAAAAAGTTTCCATACATAATTATTTAATTAGTGTCAAATATGCTTGGGAAAATTTTAGTTATAATACTATTAATATATATTAGGTAAAATGTTTTAGGAGGTTTAATGCATAAAAAATGTACTTCGGGCGACTTTTAACCCATTTGACCCGTTTCAATTTAAAGCTTATATTGTTTAGTTTACCAAGTTGACCTATTAAAGATGAGACATAACCCCAGTAGACCCATAAACAAGAAGTTGCTACCTTACTATGAGGCGGCGTCTTTTTTGTTATTGTAGTCAGTTTAGATGATGGCGGTTTGGAGTTATCATGCTCTGCTATCAGATGATATTTTATAAGTTTAGCAAGATCGTATGTTTTCTAATTCTTTTTTTCATCTTAGATCTAACTCTTTAGGTAAACCGTTTGAAGTTTCGTAGTATCCCTTCACTGATTTGAGTTTACTAATAACCTAGAATGTTGCAGAACCCATTGGCTATGAGAGGCAGGAAAACATTCATGAAGATTGTGATATTAAGAAGATAGTTTGTTAATGTTTTGTGATATGAAGGCTGCCTTGGATGTTGGCTATGACGGCTTGCTAGTTAATTAATTCTATGATTATTGTTGAGAAAAAATAATCTTGATTCTAATCTCTTGGCATGCGATTTACAGTGACATGTAAATACATTTGGCTTTGTAAATCGCATTGTCATTGTAGTGTACCGCTTTTGACGCTGCAAAATTGCCATCTTCTTGATTGTGGTCGACTAGAATGTTCGACTTTTTGTTATGTGTGGCTTTAAATTCTATTCTCTTTATTATGGGTGACAAAAACTGAACCTAAAATCGAAAAACCAAAATAACCGAGAAAAGAAAAAAAACAATGGTTTTGGTTTCTCAAAAAACCTAACTTTTCGGTTAAATCCGGTTAAACCAAACCGAGCTTAATTGATTGTATATTTATTATTATATTTATTGCTTTTTTTTTTTTTTTTTATAACAGATTTATTACTTACTCTTAGGTAAATGCGATAATATATTTGAAATTTTTATTTGTTAGTGTACAAAATAAAATTATTTGTATGTTTTAGGTGAAAATGTACCAAAAAAACAATTTGTTTTAACATTTAAATCATAGAATTAGTTCATTTTTTGTGGGTAAAATTAATGGTTTTTGAACTCGTTTATCATATTATTTCCTTAACAAGTGAATATTTTATTCCTATCATGATAAACTAACATAGTTTATAAAAGAAATAATTTAAAAGCAAACAAAAAAATCAAAACCAAACGGAACAATACATTACTTGTGGATGTGAATTCTCAGATATGTTTCTGGCCCTGGGGTTTTGCCTGCTTTGACCTGTTTGTTAGATAATTAAAGATAGGTCCATAAATATTTTACTGAAAATTGGGTACTAAATTCTGCAGTGGGGATTAAAAATACTGCTTTATAGGGCTAATTAAGAAAGTTTACTTCATTTCTATGGGAGGCTGTTTAAGCCTTTAAGGTGGTATAAAACTATAAATGATGCTACCAAACTTACTTCTGCCAGTTATCATTTTAAATATTGTAATTTTTTTTATATTTTTTATTTTTACTTTAGAAGGAAATATTTATTATCAGATATGATTATTTGGTGTTGGAACCTAGAATAGGTTATACACAACACATGACCATTCTAAGTATATATGTATCAAAGCCAATGGACTAGTAGTTGCATGTGCAGATCACGTGCATACAATTTTCATATATAATCCCCTAGCTAGCTAGTTGCAAGAAGCTCTATAACAGAAAATTATGGAGCTTCATAACACATTGTGTCTTCTCTTCATCTTAGTAGTTGCAATGGTTGTTAAGCCTCCATGCATGGTTGCCGGAAGAGTGATGATGAATCAGTATGGTGGCTATCCACCTCCATTTGATCAATCACCTCCATCTTCTCAAAATCCACCACCATCTCAAGACCATCATCACCCATTATGTTCTTGTAGTCCACTGCCTTCTCAACCTACTCCTTATTTCCAACCACCACCACCTTCTCAAGATGATCAGCCTCCACCACCTTCTCATGGTCATCAACCACAACCACCACCACCACCACCACAGTCTCAAGGCTATCAACCACCGCCACCTTCTCAATGCGATCATCAGCCTTCACCGCCTTTTCAAGGTTATCAGCCTCCACCACCTTCTCAAGGCCATCAACCACCACCACCACCCTCTCAAGGTCATCAACCACCACCGCCTTCTCAAGGCCATCAACCACCGCCACCTTCTCATGGTGATCAGCCTCCACCACCATCTCAAGGAAATCAACCACCGCTACCTTCTCAATGTGATCAGCCTCCACCGCCTTCTCAAGATCATCAACCACCACCACCACCGTCTCAAGACCATCAACCACCGCCACCTTCTCAAGGTGATCAGCCTCCACCACCTTCTCAAGGTGATCAGCCACCACCACCGCCCCAAGGTGATCAGCCACCACCACCGCCCCAAGGTCATCAACCACCACCACCGCCCCAAGGTCATCAACCACCACCACCTTCTCAAGGAAACCAACCACCCCCATTGCGACAAACTCCACCACCAAAAGGGCATCCATCTCCACCACCACCTGGCCATGGTTGCTCACCAACACCACCGCCACATTCTCCTCACCACCACCACCACCACCACCACCACCACCACCACCATCATCACCATCATCCACCTCCCTCTCAAGGACAAACTCCACCAATAAGCTCACATCCACCACCACCTCCACCAATCCCACAATTACCACCTCCTACAGAAAGTCCACCAGCCCCACCATCTCAACCTCAAACTCCACCCTCAATTCCAACCTCGCCACCCCCTCCTCTTGAACAAACTCCACCACCACCGCAGCCCAGAGCACCACCTCCGAGTGAATTCCCACCACCATCTCCAGGTCATGAAACACCACCTCCGCCTCTAAAGCAAACTCCATGGGCACCAACAACAACCCCACCAATCTCATCACCTCCATCATGTGGTCAAGACCAACCAAGTCCTCAACCACCATTCCCAGAACAACCACCACCACCAATAAGTTATCAACCACCAACACAATATCAACAGCCACCACCGTCCCCCTATTATTATTACCAGCAACCGCCTCCTAACCAATAATAGACAGTAAACCTTGCAGTTTCCGGACGTTCAGCCTTAATTAGATAGTTAATTAATTAGATGATCGAGCTCTCTTTAATTTTGTTTTAAATCGTCTAGCTAGATTCCATAATTAGTACTATATATCGTTCACTTTGGGTATGTTCTTAATTATTCTCAATCGTAATCTTCTTCGTATCACATAATAATTAAGCGTATGTGATGTTCACTAGTCTTAGTTACCTCATGGCTTTTTTATGAAATTGTTAATTTCATGCAATGTGTTAAATCTTAGTATATATGTCATATTTCAATGTGCAAACAGTTCGAATAATGTTAATGCCTTCTTATATGTGTTTCTAGCTAGCTGAAAGGTGACAAGCTCTCACCAATAAAAACATTTTGTAATATTGAGAAAAGCTTTGATTTCGAGAGGGCGGGAATATACCAACATACTATCTACATTCCATTGCTCACCGATAGATCGATACAACAGAAAATTGGCCAACCTAGCCTGTACTAATTGATGATTTTGTTTAATGAAAACAGAAAATTTGGGCCTTATGAATAGCGAATTGATATTAGTACTATGAGTTTTTATTAAGATACCACGCTTATGCATCAGTTATTTGTACAGTCTATTATAAATACTTGTACAATTAGGTAAATTAATTAATAAAAAACCATGATACTAGTATCATTTCCCTTATGAATACTTTATCACGACATCATTGACAAGCCTATTAAATTTACCCACTCAAATTAAATAAAGCATGTGTTATGTATACTGTTACACTATCCGTATATATACTGGATTAAATTAAATTAAGGAAACTAACGTTAACTTACATTTTCGATGAGTATATAAACCAGAAATATCATTATGCATAAAACTATTTAAATCATTTATTATAGTTATTTTAACCTAATATATACACGGGACTAAGATCTAATAAGTCTAATTAATATGTTAAATAAATAATAATATAACAATGTTTGCATTTCTTTAAATATATAATGATTTAACATGTAATAGGATTATCTATTCCATATGAAATTCATAACAAACACTACTAGAAAATTCAAAATTACCTACAGCAAAATATGTCCCCAATCTGTCCCTAAAAGGTTAACGACGGATTTTTGACGGATTCTAATGGACCCTAAAACTGGCCTTGGTAATATTTGGCAACGGATTTTCTAACGGTCAAATTATTTACGGCAACTGCCAAGGGCACTAACTGTCGGAATTTAACGACAGATTACTAACAGACTTGGTTAACGACGGACGTTGTTTGCGTTTGATTATCGACAGATAGTTTGTGACGAACTCCTGAGGGATACCTTTTGTGATAGAGTGCAAACAACATATTAGCGACTAATTTCCGACAGAACTAGGGCTACAACCGAGTCGAGCTTTTATCGAGCAACTATAGCTCGATCCATAAGTTCAAGCTCTCAAAATACTTATCAAGTCGAGCTTTAAATAGCTCGGCTCGAATACTTATCGAGCTTTTCGAGCTTTAAGTACATTATGTATATTTGTATATATACATGTTAATATTAATACTTAAGTAATCAACTCCACACTATAGGGGCTATATGTGTAATATTTTATCAAGCCGAGCTCAAGCCATATTTACAATAGCGAGTCAAACTCAAGCCTTGTACTGAAAACTTATATGTTCGAACTTTTCGAGCCGAGCTCGAGCCATATTTGTTACATAACAAGCCGAGCTCGAGCCTGCATACTAAAAGCTCATCAAGCTATCGAGCAGAGCTGGAGCTGGAGCTTCCTCATCTTTTTTGAGCTTGGCTTGATTGCAGACCTAGACGGAACTACTTTTGCTGACAAGTTTCCAACAAAACTTCTTGTACCTAATCCGTCGCTAAAAATTTTAGAAAAAGAAAACAGTTGGCTTATCTGGGTAAAACACAAATGTATTAATCCTCCACTGATACAAATCTCACAGCTCAATGGATGTTTAGTAGCATTATTTCTTATCTCTTGATTATGGTACTATAAGAATTGATCGAAATTAAAGCAGAATCCCAAATTATATCAAAAAGTTACATTCAAAAAACCATTAATTAATCAACTATTAAACAATTAATAAACAGATAACTAAACAAAAAATGCATTTACACTAAGATTTCAAACATTACAAAAATACATTTTAGTAAAACAAGATCCTAACCACTAGTAAACTTGGTAACAGCCTTGGTGCCCTCGGAGACAGCATGTTTGGCCAATTCACCCGGAAGCACAAGCCTCACAGCGGTCTGAATTTCCCTCGAAGAAAGCGTGTTCTTCTTGTTGTACCTTGCCAGCTTCGATGCTTCCTGTGCAAGCTTCTCGAAGATGTCATTGATGAAAGAGTTCATGATACCCATTGCCTTGCTAGAGATACCGATATCCGGATGGACCTGTTTGAGAACCTTGAAGATGTATATCTTGTATGTCTCCACCGATTTCTTGTGCCTCTTCTTCTTCTTGTCTACTGCAGCTGCGTCTTTCGGGAGCTTCTTTTCGGCCTTCGGCTTTGGGGCCTTCTCTGCAACTGGTTTCTTTTCTGCTACTGCTGGCTTTTTATCTGCCTTTGGTGCCATTGTTTTGAAGGTTAAAATTTTTTAGAGATTTGTTTGTATGTATGTATGTATGTGGTGAATTGAGATATTTAGAGTTTATTTATATATGATATGGAGACGTCTTTTGATTGGTAGATTGTCAATCACGCGGATCGTTAAGGCTGGCCGTTGATTTAGATGGTCATATTTTGGACGGTGGAGATTTGATTTGAGGTTTGTTATCTGAATGCTTCCTTTCTTTTCCGAAATATTTTACGGTTTTGGATGGGATAATCAATTATCAATTAATCATCTAAAACTTGAAGGGGAGAGAGTGGTTTCACCTATCCTTACCTTCACCAATTTTTTACATCATCAATATCCAATAAAAACCTTCCAATTCACACTTCACCCCAATTTTCATCAATTTGGTGGTATTGGTTTCACCTAATCACCTAATTGCCACATCACCTTTTCTTTTCCATTTATTTTTAATACATAAAATCCCACAAA
>JAOXNX010000019.1:2706142-2719946 GCA_028566075.1 Solidago caesia | reverse complement strand
TTCGGTATATTCGGTTTCGACCCCCCATTTTTTTATATTACCCGAAAAATAGCGTTAGGAAAAAAAAAATTTAGATCTCGACCCCCCACTGAATTCCTTCAAGCTTCGCCACTGATCATGAATGGAGAGTAAAGAACATAAATTAAATAAAAGATGGTGGATGGTACGTAGCATATAGTATTCGCATCATGTTTTTGAACTTGAAGCACATCATATGCGAGTCAGCAGGCTTTTTTGACTACAAATTAATATCGAACATGCTTTTGTTAATCATACATTTATAAAACAGAAAAAGTACTATATTGAGCTTAAAATTCATAATATATACTTGTTAAGTAGTAGGAAATAAGAAGTGTTCACATTTCTTGTAAACATAGTGTCAGGGTTGGCTTAATTATTATTTTTTTTGGTTTTAGGCAAAAATTATGTTCCGGCAAAAATAAACTAAAAAACTTAAAAATAACAAAGTTAAAATTAATTATTTACTTTTTGTATTTGTAAAATACGTATAAAATATTTATATAAAGTTTATTTTTCTAGCAAACTTTTTAATCAAATCTTCATACTTGATTTCATAAAATAAATCTTTTTCAATTGACAAAATAGCTAACTCATTTAATTTTTCTTGTGACTTTGTAAACCGTAAATAATTCTTTATGAGTGTCATTTAGAAAAACTTTTGGCAGTAGCAACGCTGACAGGAATAATTAATATAACTTTATAAGCAATATATGTATTTAAAAAGGTATCAAATATTTGAATATAATTTATAAAATGTTAATGGATGTGTGACTTTCTAAATATACTTGTAATGCCCTATTTTTATTAGTCTTGACCAAAAACACTAATCCAACGCATCAAATTTGAAGCCTAACTTTTTGAGGGCCTTAGGCAATTGCTTGACCCGCTTAAACCTATCCCAACAAGAGTGTCACGAGATTGTCACGGATGTATCATGCGGTGACACCAATGGCAGCAAGATGTCAAGAGCTGGTAACTTGCGTCGCCAAGAAGAAAACATGAAGACGTGCAATGGGTGTTTATATGAATTTTGTTATACGTATTATTGTGAGAGAGAGAGAGAGAGATTATTGTGTGGTATTTGCTTTGAATGGGCGGTCAAGGAAGAAGTAGCCTGGAAATATATATAGGGATAGAAATAAAAAAAACTAAAAAGATATATTATTTGTGGTGATATCTAATAAATATTGAACTAATTTTTACATTTATTTTTTTTATATTTGATATCTAACTAGAAAGGGAAATGTATTTTTTTTTTGTTAAATGTAATTTTTTTTATTAATGTAGTGTTTTATTTTATTAATAAAAAGTTATTATTTAATAAATGTTTGTTTTTGTTTTTTGTTTACTTGGAAATAATAAAATAGTGAGAAAGAAATAAGAAAAAAGTGAGGAAGAGATGTTGTTGACATGAGTATGTCATGGGGTGAAAAAGTAAGGAAAAGATGACGTGTCGCTGATTTGACGACGAGAAATAAATGAGGAAGAAGTCATTGTTGGGATAGGCCTTACATTATAAAGCAGCAGTGCATAGTGTAGTTATGTTCACATTTTGTTTCGTGTTTATTTGGGTTTATTTGGCAAGGGAAAAAATATGGTAAAAGGGGTTAACAAATGTAGAAGATGAAAAGTTAGATAAATCAAGAAATTACCAGTTATTGTTATCATTATTGCATCATGCGGGTATAATGTTAGTTAACAGTAAATATATATTAGTTAAAGAAATGTATAAATAGATAATAGATGGAATCCAAAAATAAATATAGTTATAACTCTTATATTAAAAATACTGTTATATTCATTATTATCATAAATATCTATTTCCATTATCATTCTTATTTTCGGTGATAAATTATAATTACAATATATTGTATTTATAATATATAAAAATATAAAAGTTATTTATTATAATTCACGAATATATAAAACTTATTTATATTAAATTAATTAAAGATATTAATATATATCTATGATTCTAACTTATAGTTAAATATTACTTATTATTTAACTATTTATCCATCTACTAACCTAATTAAGCATAGTTGAAAATTTTAAAACGACACAAATTATTGTTTATCATCATGACTTTAGATTAGGTGAGACTATTATCAATATCATTCTTACTGTTAGGTTTCCATTAGAGAGACCAAATGCATGTGATGGGCATGTTCAAATTTTACTTTATTTATAAAAAATCATTCGTACGATATATATAGTCAATCCATATATCGTACAGATATTAAAACTAGTTTTATATATCGTACATTTATTTGAAGCTCATATCTTAATTGCTCTCGTGCCTGTGATGCCCAATACAAAAGAATGTGATATAATTTAGAAAATCCTGATAAAATTAAACATAAACATAACTTCAAAGCCAAAAACACATCTAAACCGTAATGAGAAAGAAATCCGTTGGGTGGGAAACGACAGCCGTCGGATCTGGGTGTGCCGGAAACGACAGCCGCTGGAAAAAAAAAGGGGCGGTGGATCTGAGAAAGAAAGAAAGATCTGTGAAAGAAAGAAACAGGGGTGGTGGCCGGAACTGGAGGCGGCGGTGGTTGAATCCGGTGGCCGGATTTTTTGGGAGAGTATGTGTGTGTTTGTTTTTGTGTTTCATGATTTGTGATGAGGAATAAAATGGAATAGAATATTTATGGAATACAAAATTACAATACTGTTCTTTCTATTAATTTTCCTTATTTTTAACTTCCATTTATTTACAAAACTGCCACTTTTAATATTATCCCTTGGATTTAATCATTTAATGGCCAAAATTAATTTAAAAGGTTCCTAACCTTTTAGGAGTCCTAAAGTAACCTTATATATATAAAACGTTGTACGTGAAGTTAAAACTTAGGTAGTCTACAAAAGCACAAATCACAATAGAGTTCATGTTTATCATCAAAGGCTTGGATGACTTTGTTTGTTAAAGGCCAATTGCACTATTTTATCATTTTATGGAAACGTTTGGCTGTATTTAGCACCTATTTCGATTGAGTTTAGTGGGTGAGAGTATTAATCTATTAGATATAGCAATTTTTCATTTGTTCGCTGGATCGTGTTTTGTACCTGCTAGCTTCTTACTAGCAATTTTTTAATAAATTTTAATGCCGTTAAAAAAAAAAAATCTAGTAGATATAGCAATGTTAACATTTTAAAATGCTTGAAATTTTCTCTTTTCTCATTTTCTGTGTTGGCATATGGATGATAGTTTAGTTGGCCATTCGTTTGTTAGGTTCAAATTCACGAGCCATGAATCCTCGTTAGCTCATAAGTGGTTAAAGTGTTTTGAGTTATTGCATGCCATTATATCTTTATTCTGATTCGCAATTTCAGTGAATAATAATCATTTTTTTTAATATTCACTTCGGGTTACTAAAAGCTTTTATTTACTATCATCCGGTTAACATTGGACCGTCCACTCCAAATTACCTGAAACCCAACATGTGAAAAACAAATAAACCTAAATAAGCGGTCAAGGCCATACAAGGATGCCGATCACAAGAATCGAACACCACACATTTATATTTTGTCAGGAGATTCCATATTAAGACTGCATCATCAACCAACTCATCTATATATCTAGTGGCAAAAGCTTTTATACAATAAGTTTGCAAGTATTTAACTTCTTCAATGAAGAAAAAAAAATGATATATATATAATAGGATTAAGGGTTCATACGTGATGTCCAAGTTGTGCTCGTGACGGAACTATCCTTAGTCCGCTATCCTTAACTAAAGGATAGTTCCGTAACCAAAACTACTGGTCCGCTTAGGTCACGAAGTGTAAAATATTTCGGTATCAACATCGGTACATTTTTGAATTTTGGGTATTACCACCAAAACGACAAGAAAAACGCTCCTCTCTCACTAATTAGTTACCGCCGTGAAAAGCCAGACCCAACCCCAACCATCATCACGCGTGGAAACTTTATTAACAAAATTTCCCCTTACTTTCCTCCATCTCATCAATTCCCATTTCTTTTCTCTCTTTTTCTTTCTATAATCCCCTCCCCCCGCGGGCTCCCTATCTATATCTATCCATCTATCTATACATACACACAATACTCACATCCTTCTATATCTGTATACATACATATAATCGTAATTAAATTCACAGATCTAACATTTCATCCTCCACCGGTCAACGCGCTTAAAAATATGTCAAGAACGGCGTCGTATTGGTGTCACCGATGCACACGTGTCGTCAGGCTAATCACCGGCCACGCCGTTATCTGTCCATACTGTGAAGGCGAATTTATCGAAGTGGTTGATTCTCACGCGCCTCCTTCACCACCGGAATCTCACCGTTCAGATATCAGGTTACGCCGCCGTAACGACAGATCTCCGTTTAATCCGGTAATCGTTCTTCGCGGCGGAGATGATGATATCGCCGCTAGAGATAGAGGTTTCGAGCTGTATTACGACGACGGATCTGGCTCCGGCTTACAACCGTTGCCGGAAACTATGTCGGAATTTCTAATGGGATCAGGTTTTGATCGGTTACTCGATCAGTTATCTCAGATAAACGGATTTGGCCGGTTAGAAAATCCGCCGGCGTCTAAATCCGTCGTGGAATCGATGCCGGTGATCGAGATCACCGACAAGGAAATCGAGAGTGAGTTACACTGTGCGGTCTGTAAAGAAGAGTTTGTTATAGGTACAGAAGGACGTGAGATGCCTTGTAAACATATATATCATTCTGAATGTATAATTCCATGGCTTAATTTACGGAATTCGTGTCCTGTTTGCCGTTACGAACTAGCAACTGATTTAACAGATTCAACTGACAATCTAGAACGTTCCGGAGAAGTTTCTGGACTGACTATATGGAGATTACCTGGTGGCGGATTTGCCGTTGGGAGGTTTTCGCAAGACGTAAGAGGACGAGTTGGGGGTAATGAGAGAGAGGTCCCTGTTGTGTATACCGAAATGGATGGGGGGTTTAGTAACGGTTTAGGGACGCCTAGAAGGATAATGTGGGAAGGCAGAAGGGATAGGGGGAGAGGTGAAGGTGGATTCGGGAGGGCGTTTCGGAATGTGGTTTCGTTCTTTGGGAGATTACGAACCAGGACACGGCCGAATTCTGATACGAACGGGGTGTTGATGAATAGAAGTCGGAGTGTATCGAGTTCAGTTTTTCGTAGGATGACTAGTAGTAGAAGAGACAGGACTTGGATTTTGGATGAACAAAATGGTTTGTCTAGATGGTAGCATTGGATTCAATTGTATTATTATCAATGATTATAAGCTATAATTAACCTCAAGTGTTGTAAATAAGTTTTGATTGATTACAGTTTTGTGCAACTAAATAAGGATTTGAACTTTTGATTTTGTTCTAATGTGCAGATTTATGTAAGTTCATTCTATTCAAAGAGCCTTTGACGGGATTGGATATTGTTATTGTTGTCCTCATTCTATTCAAAGTCAGAACATAGTTTTTGTTGAGGTTTTTTAGTTAACTACAATTGAAATGATGCCCGAAAGTTAGATATAGTCGCAACTTCACAAGATTGGCTAGGGTAAGTGTAAGATAAAGTCACAAAACTGGCTAGTGTAGTGCAGGATTGAGAAATGACTCGTGAACACGACAAGAAATAAGCGGATTCGTGTTGGCTCTAATCGGATTTAGGTCGCGAGCCTGTCGATTTGTTTAATCAATTTGTTAAATGGGTGTTGTTTGGGTTTTGATAATTGGTTTGACCCGTATGTTTAAGTGTACGAGGCTTCACAAATGCAATACACAAAAAGTTTAACTCGCTTACTAAGTCACCGGTTAGAAGATACACACTACGCAATTGACAATTGTTTTGCTATCTTCTATTTAAAAGTTTTTTAAACAGACTTGTAAATTGTTTGATGGTTTGTGAAACACATGGTATTGTTTGGGTTAGTGTTTGGCTTAAGTGTATCCGGGTTTGAATCAAGATTTTTGACACGTTTATTTTATGGGTTGGGTTTGGATGGGTTGATTCCAGCCCGTGAACCTATCATCATTGTGAACCCGAACACGTCATAATTAGCACCCCTTCTAAGGGGGAGGGTGTGGGGATTGGTTTGGACTCGGTATCACCCAAACTGAGTGGGAACACCACCCCTTCCCTTTCGGTTTCGTTTTGGGTTGGAGCCCATCGGTTTGGCAAACCGAGTGTCACAATACGTATTCGAATGTTGGAGTCATAGAGGATAGCGTGTGGGAAATGTAAATGCATTCAATGTAAATGGTGGGGGTTGGTTTGGTTTGGTGTATCATGACACCTAGTGAAAAATGATGGATTTTTGGTTTGAAGAGTAAAATTATGTTGGTACTATGGTATTGGGAGTTGGTTTGGGACTTTGGGTTGGGTTGGGTTGGGTTATGTTGACACCCTCCCCTAATCTGTTATTCAATAACACATGCCATAAGCCATAAATTTGGTAAATTGTGCCAATAATAGTAGGATCTTATTTAATCTAGAATAGTGGTGATAGTTTTTTTTATTTTATGCTATAATTATTGATACAAACAGGCAAATCTTTTATTGGATTTACAGTGGAAAGGTTGAAGATGATTGGCAGTTGGTTCACTTTCCAGAAAGTAGAAATGTGCAGCCAGGAATACAGGAAAAAAGCTTGTCTTTGTATATCTGTTTCTTTCTTCTGTTTCTGAGCTTTACTTTATTTAATGTTTGTTTTTAGGTTTGGTATATAAAGTTGTTTTTCTTTGTTACTTTTGTAAGCACAATTCTATACTTTTGAAAGTCGAAATGATATTAATTTGAAAGAATATGGTGAGTTTAATTGTAGAAAACTAAGAGTGTTTTTTGGAAAAAATTTTAAAGGAAACATACAAAACAGAGAACGTATTCAAATATGGTTTTTTTCAAAATAATTTTCATTGAAAACAGAAAACCTTGTTTTTTAACTTATAATTACATATTGAAAAACTCATATTTATAATTTTTTAAATATTTTTCACTTTAAAAATAGAAAACTCGTTGCGTTTTTCAAACATGCAACTAAACTTATTTTCAAGGTTTTTTAGACATAAAATAAAATAAAAAAACCTTCTTATTTTCTTGAAAAATAAAAACAAAAAATTAGAATAAATTTTATGTGACTAAACGCATCCTAGATTTTTTTTTTATTAGATTGTTTGCAATTTTACTTTTGTTTTAATTCAAACTATTCAAAAAAATATTGTTAATAAAACAAAATCCACTGGTTTAGAGCTAGCACGCTTGTTTCTTTGTTTGTTAGGTCTTGCTTTGGATACGTATATATTCTATTTTGTGGGTCTCATTATAACGACAGGAAAAGAAATAATAATTCGATAATACATTTCTACTTGATGTCTAAAAATTTTGAGAGAAGAATTATGAAAACGATAAAAATTTGAAAACTTTACCCTTTTTACCGAATAGTTAACGATAGTGACCTTATCAGAAAATACTTTTTTTTCCTCTTTCTTCCATAACAATATTATTATACCTAATCCATGTTCGGTCAGGGAGGTTGTGAATAAAAGTTACCTTTCAAATAAAAATAATAAATATATATATATATAGGTTCCGGTTAAAATAAAACAAGTATTAAAGTAAAACAAATAAAACAATAATATTCTGTTAACTAAAAATCATTGTGCATCATGAAAATCTTCGTGCATCATTTTATATACTTATGTTCTATAAATCTTCGTGCATCAATTTTATCATGATCCAAAGGTCAAGATCTTATCTTATTTGTTTTACTTTAATATTTGTTTTACAATAACCAACCCCTATATATATATAATATATAAGTAGTCTATCAAACTATACATGTACGTTCTTACGTACGGGTTCCTATCACGTATGTGGTGTTTAGGTGTTTACAGTCATTATTATTATTATCTTAGATAGATAGAATAGGAATGGAGTCAAGAAATTAGATAGATAGCCCTCAATCTATATACGACGTTGGTATCCTTGATCGAGCTTTGGCTCATGCAATATATATATGTGATATATAAAAACCATTAACTTGAAGGGATTTATAGGTTCTAGTTTCATAATGATCATGTTGTAGATGTGTTAAGAATTTGTGCGGAATTATTTAGTTGCTTTTAAATAAAAAAATGAATGCATATGCCCTCGATCAGGTGTCAGGTATATATATATGTTGAATGTGAGACCTCTCTTTATTATTACAAAATATATATGAATGCATATGCATGTACGTTGTTGATCCTAAACAATAAAACAAGATATTGATATATGATTGGATTAAATTAAAAGGAAGATTCCATCAATGAACACCTTACCTTTTCATATGAGGAATTTTGCCGAACTAATTCAAATCACGATATCAACTCTACGTCACATTGTTTAAAGTTTCGATTGTGAAATCTTTCTTTACACTGTGTATATCTATCTATCTATCTATATATATATATAGATATATCTTATTTACCGGTTAAACATTAGCATGAATATGTATTTCTATGTATTTATAGGTCTTAAATTACCAATTTTCATTTCTACTTAAAACTCCATTGACTAAATTTATATGTTTTTACGTATTAAATAAAATAAAATAGATAAGTGCATGAAAATGTATTAAAGTTGTCCCATTTATATTGTATGCATCCAACTTTCAAAAGATCTATTGTATGTTATTAAACTTATAATTTTTGCTATAATAGGTATGTGTCTCTTCTAGCTTGCAACTTGCCGACGTGACATCGGTTTGAAGATATGTCAAATGACGTGACAACTTATATGGTTGTTTATTACCGGACCAAAAGGTAATCAGAAAAAAAACTGAAAGTTTGATATCTACAATAATGTTTTAAAACTTCCATACATATAATTAATAGCAAAAATATATAAAACAAAATAATTTTTAGGCACTTATATATATATATTTACAAAAGGGATTACAATTACATGGTAAATTAACCTTAGGTTATCTCCAATGCTAGGGACGCCCTTAGGCGTCCTTAAACTGTCACATCATGTCCATACAAATCTTTAAAATCCTTATAAATCTTTAAAATCTTTTAATTTTACCTCCAACCATACAAAAATCCTTACATATCCTTACGCCCATTAATTTTACCTCAAAAGATGTTACAAACATGTTCTTAACTTTGGACAAACACCCACAAATCTTTAACTTTGGAAAAGCTTTAAGGGACAACTATGGACACCCATGGACATGTAAGGATTTAACATTAGAGATAACCTTATCTTTTTTTTCTAAGTAAAAGACAAATACCACGAACATGTATGGGAAATATAGGCAAATTCAATTGGCTCAAAGAATTCCAATTGGCAAATGACAAATGTAAAACATAAAGTAGCTTATTTCTCTTTTTTTAAACTTAGAGATGTGAAACCGATGGATTGACTAACATGTCAAATGAATAAGTTTAAATGCATTTTAAATGGTTTGGATAAAGCCTTTGAAAAAGAAAAAGAAAACCATTATATATCACTTATAGTTGGGTATATAAATTAGCTCAGCTTGGCCATCTTGTTTTTCAAAAAAAAAAACAACATATATAGAAACCTACGTATAATATTTCATTCATGGGAGTTGAAGGAGCATTCCCAATATGCCACACATCTAACCCATACAATTATCACCATCAAACATGTGTTCATGATCCTAAGTTCGATCTTTGTCTATCTTTGGAAGATTATGATCGAAACCATAAACAAAGCCGTCTGAACAACACCAACAACCTTTCCGAAAATATGTTAAAAAAGCATAAGGTGTTGGTCTCTTCCAATGATGATCATAATCGAACATCTCGACGAGTATTCTCGTGCAACTATTGCCGTCGAAAATTCAATAGTTCTCAAGCACTCGGAGGCCATCAAAATGCACATAAAAGAGAAAGAACAATCGCTAAGCACAAACATAGAGATACCCATGTGTGCACCAATCGGTTTTCTACCACTATGGCTTCCTTTGGGGTGCAGGTTCACTCTATGATGGTTCATAAGCCAAGTAGTTATGGTTTCTCATCATTTGTTAGCTCTAGGAAGCCGCATGGGGAGAGCCCTATGATAGGACGGTTTGCAAAACCAAAACACAACCCTGTTGGATCATCATTAGTGATATTGAACACTCGTGATGGTGGTGATAGATTCAATGGTGGTCTAAGGTACGAAGAGATGACCCGGGGAGGTCGTTCGGATGGTAGTTACTTAAAAAATAGTCAAGATGATCAATTGCAAAAACTAGATTTGTCACTCAAACTCTAATAAGTTTTCCATTGTCTGTAGCTTGTTTTATTTTATGGAATACAATGTCTTTAAATTTCATAACCCTATTATAAGAAATTCGATCATATCTTCTCCACACATACACCCGTACATGCTGCAGCCACCATCATCACCACCACCACTCACCAACACCGTTACTCACCAACATAAATTATCACCACCATGTCATCTCGTGTGCTGTAAATTATCGTCGCTGCAACCCGCGGGTACCTTACTAGTTCATCATAATCTAGAGGCAACAATTTCAACTTATTGATAAGTTATGACATAATCATATTAGTGCGTGTCTATGATAAATTTTTTCGGTGAGAAGCTTAGCGATTTGTTTAGTAATAATAGTATAGTATAGTATTTCTTAGCATTCACTTGCAACTAAACGGGCCTCATGGATAAAAAAATATATATAAAAAAAAATAAATGTTAATTTTTTTGATAGTGTATTGGTAACATATGTTCTTCACCAAGGTGAATGCACGAACCTAAGGCTAACCGGAATGGGGGGCGTGCCCCCCCACTTTCCTCCAACTTTCCTCACTTTTTTGCACAGTAACGTGAAGGATGGAAAGCACCTGCCCTCAACATAGCTCTCACACATACATTAAATAATAATATAAAAAAAAAAAAAAAAACCAAAAAGGGGCGTGCCCTCCTTATACCACTCCTGTAAGCCTTATATTGATATCTAACTAGATGCAAATATTTTATAAGTAAAAGGGTGTTAAGACTATAAAGAGTGAGACTTCCAATTTTCATTGGAAGCCTTTTTACGAGGCATTTCATGACACGTGGCTGTCCAATCATCAAAAGACATTCTTTTTTTTTTTTTGTTGGAGTAGGGCTAAAGCTTCTTTTGGAAGCCCTATAAGGGCCTACTATTTATTTAATTTTATACTTTTAATTAATAAAAGCTTTAATATATTAATAATATAATGCATAAAAAAAATAATAAAAAAAGCTACATGTGGCTTTTGGGGAATGTGAAAGCTGCTAGAAGACAAAAAAAAAAAAAAGAAAGAAAAAGACATCTCTTGGACGTTTCATTTAGGACGCGGGCTAAGTCAAAACATTGGGGAACGCCCCTTGGGGCACTATTCCCGGCGTTCTTGAGGGGTTTCAGGGCGTTCTTGGCGAAAAGTTGAGGGGAGGATGCCCCACTCCGGATAATATAAGTGACTCTAAATTGATGAACAGTATAAAATAAGTCTTGTTACAAATACGTTAGTTATTAATTAGTTTACTCGTTAAATTCTCAAAAGGTTACAACTCACAAAGTTGTGATATAAGGAGAAAATATACCTTGTTCACAAGCATATTATTAGTTGATACATTATATGAAAAACACAGTTCAGTTAAAAATTTACCCAATCTAAATTGTACGGTATTGTTTTTTTGTTTTTGTTTTTTTGTGTGTGAAAAGTCAAAAACAAATTGCTTGAAAATTTTTCCAAACATTATCGTGGCTAAATAGGACAATATCTGCCTTAATTTGCTTCCGTAATCATGAAATAAATATCTGCCTTAACCAGGACATGAGTATTAACTCAAATAGTATTATTTATAATATTCACGATGTTGTTTTTCGATTCAAGTTCTCAGGTGATTTCTAATAAGCAATATAACAAAACATAGGATAATGACGTCTGACCAAAAGTTGAAGGGTTGGTTGAGAAACTGAAAAAAAAGGATAAAAAAAAAAGAAGTTGGGAACGCCTGACCAAAAAGTTAAGGAACAAAGATTTTGCTGCTTAAGCTGCAACATATTTTATTAGAAGTTTTGCATATGAAATATATATTTATTTTGTTAATAAATTTTTTTTACCTATTATAGTTATTGTAGTTAAGGTGATCGGAATTGTTATATATGTGTATATATATAAGGGTTGGTTATTGTAAAACAAATATTTAAGTAAAATAAATAGAATAAGATTTTTATCAATGGATCATGATAAAAGTAATGTATGAAGATTCATTGAACATAAATATATACACTGATGCACGAAAATTTTCATGATGCATAACGATTTTCAGTTAATAGAAAAAAATTATTTTATTTGTTTTACTTTAATACTTGTTTTATTTGAACGAGAACCATTGTAACATCCCGATCTTTTTATTCTAAATGTCGTTAACTTTAACCATTAGTCAAAGTCGATTTTCCGTTAGTAGCCTTATAAATGAGTAGATATTTATCGTGAAGAGTAATTATGTGTTATGTGATAATTAATAGATTATTAATATGTGTTTAATTAGTAGAAAATCCGTGTTTGTGTTCCCGTTGTTGTTCCTAGTTGTTAAATGAGGCCTCGTGGTCGTTATAAGGAGTTAATGTGATGTTGAGGTGATTAAGTAAGGGCAAAATGGACATTTGGCAAGATGCTACAGCAGGTTAGGAGACCATTAGGGTCTCATTTCATGTCATTTTCAGTTATTAGCAAAATAAGAGCCACCATAAAAGCCCTAGCACTCCCCTCTCATTTTTTGTGCAATTTAGCGATTTTGGTGGTGATCCAAAGAGGTTTTCATTGGGTTTTGTGTTGATTATTGATACCTATGGTATTATGATTATTTCTCTCTCAGCATTGACCATATAGGTCTATTGAATTAGTTCATCTTTGGTCCAAATGGATTCGTAAGTGTTTGTCAATCGATTTAGGTTATTTCGAACGATTAATCGAGCATATTTTTTGAGAAATGGATTTATGGTTATTTCATAGTGTCAAATGGGTCTTATTTTGTTGGTAAATGGTGTTAAAAGGACCTGGAGATGTATTGGTTTCGTTTGGTGATCGAAATGGTGATAAAAGGCTTGAAAAACTCGTCTAACAGGTGGTCACGGCATGACCATAGTGTTCACGACGTGATAGAAAGCCAGAGGGGGTGGTATGTTGTTACAGTGGTCACGGCGCGACCATATATGCTCACGTCGTGATAGGTAGGTCGATTGGGTGTGTGTTGTGTTGGCCGAGCTTGGTCACGGCGTGACTGGTATTCTTTTTTCGTTTTGTGTTCATTTAGTGGGTTTATTGATCGATTAATGGTTATAGGTGACTGGGAACACTTGTCAAGCACAGTAAACCTTTGATTGTAGGTTGTGAAGCCTCGAGAGGTAAGATAACTTACTTTTGTCACACGAGAGACACAACGAAACTTAAGTTTGATTAAATAACCTTTTTTGTGATACTTATATTATCTCATGCATATGTTGGGTATGAGATACTTATGGGAGGTTAGACGGGGGTTCAGTTATACATGCTTTAGTAGGTATGAGCTTGTATAATGTAATGTTGATTGATGTGATTTGATGGTGAGTTGTGTTACATCTTTTTCAACTTGTACACATAGTACACTAGACTTGAGTAGGTTGTCATGTCACGTGTACGATAAGGGTCCTAAAGTTGATAATTAACAATAGGTAGCTATATTGTTTGTGCAAAGTCTCCAGTACAATGATAACAGCTTAAGCCACATTTGTTCGGTTGGAGCAAGTGTGATCCGGGGGCGACGTATACAGTTCCCCTGGGGGGGGGG
>JAOXNX010000019.1:2672693-2692368 GCA_028566075.1 Solidago caesia | reverse complement strand
TAAGAGCGCCAACCCTCTAAATCGCCTGCGCCCTGCGCCTAAGCGCCCAAGGCGAGCGCTTTTAACAACTATGGTTTTATGCATTAACTATACAAAAGTTTGGTGTATTTCAATAGTAATCTAATTTCTTTTCTTTTCTTTTCTTTTTAATGAATAAAGAGATCTAGGAGGTTTTATGCATCAACTATACATTTTAGCAAATTTCGACCCATGTGACCCTTTCCTTTCTATGAGTAAAGAGATCTAAGAGTTGAAATGATTTGATCATTGTAATTCATGGAACAAACGGAATTTGTGAATTTTTTTTTCAATTTTGTTTTTTGAACAGAAAACACTCACACCCCCCCAATACTCCTATAGTCCTATGTCTTAATAGTGACTTGAAGTCTTGAACCTACAAACCCCTTGGGTGTTGGACCACCCAGAGACTGCTAGACCAAAGGCCTTTTAGTGATTTGTTTAATAAGTTGTAGCAATATTTAGACATTAATGTTTTCATTCCATTAATTCTGAAAAATGTTCAGGCTGCAAAAGAAGCAAGATATGACAAGGAATCTGTGATGAAGTTTTTCCGTATGGTATGTATCTATTATCTTTTGTATTTGGTTCAGCCAACTTAGACAATGACCTAAACCAAGTGTGGCTACTTCTTCAGTTGGTAAGAAGAAGATATTTTTCAGACGAGTTACCTATGGCGAGCCCATGGTCTACTTCAGTACAAAGGCCATTGCAGAGGCCCGGGGACAGTATTATCGATGAAGATCAATTATACACAAATACACGGTATGATCTCGCAAGGATAGTTAGTTCCGTTTATTTCGTTAAGCAAACTATATCTTGTAGGTAGAATCATCAATTCCTTTTTCCTGACCCTAAGATGGTTCACGTCTTTATGCATTCTTCTATTGGGTAAATGGGATCTAAATTGCTCTTTATCGCAAAATCATTTAATACCTGCAGGACAATGGGTGACCCCTACAAGTACAATGTTCTACCACCGCTTCCCGCTCAACGCAATCTCACCCCACCCCCAACGCTTTATCCTCAGCAGCCGGTGTTGACACCTGATAACTACAACATCCCAAGATTCAATTTAAGCGGAGCTCAAGAATTAAATAGTATTAGATCAAAACGTAATGATATAAATGTATGATTTTGTTTGCCACTACTATAGGAAAGGCATATGGTTTTTTTCTTAACTGTGTTGCTGCTTCTTGATTGTAAACCAGTACATCCATTCTTTGATACGCATACTCAGATAAATTGTTTATGGCAACTTGGTTTGATTTGTTGTATCATATGACTCGTATCATTGAATTACTGTTTTAAGTAGTTTTATTGCTGAAATGGTGCAACATCCCAGACTTGAAACATGGAGAAGACCTTATGTTGGATCCCATGGAGCGACAGAGCGTCACATATAATGATTGCAGCAATCTCATAGCTCTGCGGAAACAGAACAGCATACATTTTATAGAAATAACATGTACTTGCTAACACCCGACTAAATAAAACTCTGCATTTTAGCCTCTCCACTACCCGAACACAGAAATGATACCCTTTGTGCAATCCCGTAGTTTCTTGTACGATCCCATGTACTCAAAACTGTTTTAACACTTCAAACAGGAAGGGACTAATGATTACTCAAATATAATAACTTAACAAGAGAAGAGATGGGAGCTTTATGGACCAAACAACATGAAAAAATATGGGTTTAATAATTAGTTTAATTTAGTTTGGTTAAGTTTTATGGGAAATGTTTATTTGAGTCTTAAATTTTCTTTGGAAACTAAGGGACAAATCTCAGTCACACATTTTCCCCCATTTTTCTCTCTCCTCCATAAATCATTAGTTTCATCTAATTCATTCAAAATCTTTTATCTCAAAAACCGTACATCGATAAGTGAGGGGAAAGTGAGTTAATGAGAGTTAGGGTGAGTTAGAATTAGAGCATTAAGTTATAAATGAAAAATCATATTAGACATACCATTGAGTAAAGACACACTAAAAAACATCTTGCAGGGTTGTTGGATGTCTACGAAGTACGCAATTTCAGTGGATGTTTACTATCGTAATGAGATGGGAGAAAACGTCTTGCAGGGTTGTTAGATGACGAAGAAAACATGTTTCAATTTAAGGTTTATGCCAATTTGGGGGAAAAAGAACGGGCATATAGTTTTTATATGCATTTTTGCTGATTTGGAATCCATATCATCTTTATTAATAGTCCACGTCATTGCCAGCTAAGCGGCACATCACCTAAAAAAAGGGTAACCAGTAAACAGATGAAGGATTGTGAATCATGTACAAATTTTACAAGTTTGTTGGGCAACCATGTACAAAAGAAAAAGTTCGTTGGTGATCCAGTGATTAAACCCTTATATTTTTTTCACGTAATATTCACGTAACAATTTAATTAAAAAAAAAAGTATTTAACCAGCCGTTGCTTGGTAACAGGTCACGTATTACGCAACCATGTATAAATTTTACAAGTTCGTGGGGAATATACATCAATAAAAAAGTTTATTGGACAACCATGTACAAAAAGAAAAATAAGCTAGTGATCCAGCGATTAAAAATTTTAAGTTGATAATTAAAAAGATTATTAAAATGATAGGAAAGTTTGACTTAATAGATTAAAAATCCAATAATTAACATTTAAGATATAAGAACATATTGGTAGTTTTCCATATTTAAATTTATTTATTACTTATTAAAAAAGAAAAATGTTAAATACAACCTATATTGTGCATTTTCATATCAAAAACCTATCCCCTGAATTTTATGATAAAAGTACAATTATTTTAAGCTTTAGTTAACAAAAATCTTTTAAAAAAACTGAAACAATATTTTATAGGTTGGGGTATAGATTAGTAGATATGGGTAATAGATAAAAATTAAGATATCTAACAATGGACAATTTTTTATAAGTTACAGATAAAAAAAAAATTCTATATAAATTAGTTGGGAAATGATAAACATAAGGGCTATGTTTAACACGTTATTACGTGCATAAATAATTTGACATTAAACATAATTAAATTTTATATTTACGTATTGATATTTAATGTACAACCTTTTATACTACATATCATCGGGATTATGTTTATCATTTCTCAAAATTAAATTCTTTAAGTAACAAAAAGAAATTAATAATTAAATTGGGGCTGCTTAGCTTTTTCTTAAAAACAATAAAAATAAAAATAAAAATGATAATATATTCATAGTTGAAAGACAAACTCAAATTGGGTACAGACATAAAAATAAAAAATTAGCTCCATCAATAATTTCCACTCCAATATTACATTTCATTGATTGATTGATTCCTGGGGTTTGTAAGTATTATATTATACTTTTAATTAATTTGGTTTTATTCATTTATTTATTGAATTGAATTGAATTGAATGAATCATAAACAAGATATTGTTTTTGTTTCATAAAGGAAAAAAAAAAAGAGCGAAAAGAAGAAGAAATGGGAATACCAATGGATATGAGAGACGCATGGGTAAATAATAATAATAGAAGAAAGAATCATAATAATTCTATTATAATAATTCCATCTCCTGAAGAAGATCTTAAGTTCCTCAGATCACAGATGTGTACTCAAGGTGCTTTTTAATTTCTTTCCTCACTCTTTATTTATTTATTTATTATTATTATTATTATTTGGGAGGGATGTTTAGATTACCTTATTTTTTTTTAAGATTATTTAAAAATGAAGGGAGTTTATTAAACATCCAAAAATTAAGCTAATGTTTGTTTGTTAGTGGCATTTTATTCGAAGCAGAATACAAAGTTGTTGTTGTTGTTGTTGTTGTTGTTGTCGATGATATATACTTCAGCTCTTATTTTTTAAGCTAGATTGGGAGTTTATTTACTCTCTTCTTCTTATAGATTAAGATTATTACTATAAGAATGTTTTGCTGGTGGTGAATGAATGACGTCTTACCTTGTGAATATTGACGTATTGGTTACATAATCTGCAGAAGGAGTTCGTGCAGGTGTAAAGTCTGCTTCCATCGCATGTGTTGCCAGTGCAATTCCTACGGTTGGTACCTTATATTGTTTATATTTAAGTTTTTTGCTTCTTGTTTTGGTGTAGTATATCAGATAAATGGTAGGCTGGTGATGGGTAGTCATAGAATATCTTCTCGTAAGTTGTTTCTCATGTTATAATCTTATCGCAAGAAAATATTTTGACCATAAGTTGTTTCTGAGCAAGACTAGAACCACTGATATGTTACTCATGTTAGTATTTTATCGCAACTAAAATATTTCTAATTCTTTTCCTGATTTTAGTTAATTGCTGTTCGAACAATTCCATGGGCAAAGGCAAACCTGAATTATACTGCTCAGGCACTCATCATTTCTGCTGGTACATTCCATACTTAATTTCTTCCTTTATCTCTTTGTATTATTCTGTGTTCATTTCACGCATTTATAGAATGTAGATTCAAAATTGAATTCTCATTATAATTTGTAGCTCTATGAAACAAGGGAAACTTAGTATTTTCGCATCAGTTCAGACTTGTCTAATAACATGTCTCTGCTTGCGTATCTAAATAAGTATCTACCGATAAGAACACTCTAGATCTTTTTAGAGGCTACCCCTGTTCCATAGTTGCACACAGAAAGTTACAGAAAGGCATACAACTCTTCATTATCCTTGATCCGTATCTGCAATTTATATTCTTATGATTATGATTTCTCCTTTATCCAGGGGTGTTTGTCTTTACTTTCTGAAAGCGATTTTAACTGATTATTGTGTTTTCAAGTCGTAGATAATCAGTTTCTAGTGTTCTAGTATTAAATTGATTCTGATATGTCGGGCTCAAATAATCATTATTATAAAGTAGTTGCAAGAAAATTGATATCCTTAAATGATCAGAAATTGGCAAAAACTCTACAATTGATTGCCTGATTCTCACAACTTCAAACAGCAAAAACACATCCAAATACTATATCTTGCAGTCACTTTGTTACAACTGATTATCTTATTCTTTCTATTCCATATTACATGATTTGCTTTTGGAACGCGCATCTTAGCACCCCCTTATTCTATTCTCATAAAGGTGATGTATTTTTTTTTCCTTGCTGAAACAGCATCAATTGCAGCATACTTTGTCACTGCTGACAAGACCATCTTGGAGTGTGCAAGGCGAAACACACGTGAGCTCTATAATAAGCCTTCTTAAAGAGATGACATTGACAACTGTTACCCAACTTCTGGGTTGGGTGCACCTTCTGCTATGCCGTTTTGTCTAGCAGTGAGAAGCCTAAACTTTAATCTGTGCTCTTTTTTATATATAGTTTGCTTAATTTGTTGTTAAGGGGTCAACTTTTTGCACTTTTACGGTTCAAGTTTGAAGCAAGTCTTGAATAAGTACTCTGTTGCTTTTTTGAATGACATGTTCCTTCTCCTTTCTTGCACCATTTTAGCCTAAGAAATGTTATATATCAGATTTTTTTTGGATAAAATTTTAAGCTATAATAACTTATTTGCTTCAGCAATCTATAAAAAACATAGTGATGTCCTTTAATACTGTATATCTTCTTTATAATATATAAACTAGGAGTTCGTATAAAAAACACTGGTGTGTCGAGTGCATAATTTTGGCCTGGTCGGCACAATCATTGCTCTTTACTAGATTATCAACCCAACCTAACTTAATTTTTCATTTACCTTCACAACCCAACTTAAACCAATTTTTTATTATATTAATATGATTTATAATTTTATCATATTAAAAAATAATTATTTTATTTTGAAATAAACAGATTACTTTTTAATAATCTTATAAAATAAAAAAAATACAAAAATACAAAATTAGTAAAATAAAATATATTTTTTTGAAATAGCTTCGTTTTTAATAAAATTTATGTCAAAATGTTTCTATATTTTTATTAAAGTTGTAAAAATGTAAGATATTAAAGAAAAATTAATAAGGTTTATAATTAACTATTATATATAATACAAAAACTAATAAAAAGTCATCCATTAAGCTTGTGACATATGGCATGGTTTTGGTAACAACCGAAGGTTGGAATGGAGGCTCGGTCGTGGGAGTTTGAGACTTTTTTTTTTTTTTTTTGGAGTAATATTGAACGACCAATGCTTTTGGTCACAGGTTTAGCTGACCTCATAATCTTGATAGCACGTAACAAATTAACTTTTATTTTCAAATAAATGTAAATACAAATATTAAACTTTAAAAAGTTTTAAAACTTAAGTTAACAAAAAAATTTAAAATATACTAATTAAATTATATCATATATATTATTGAATGTAAAAATAAAATAAAAAAGTAATGGGAGGAACCCTAGCCTCCGGTACCACAATTGGATACCCATCAACTCACCCCGTATGAGCCTTACATGATCTGGGCACCACGAATGATCGAACCCTCGTCTTTAGAACTTCACTTGTGGGTCTAGACTTTATTGGTAACGGATATCTTCTTTCACTTGTGGGCCTAGACTTTATTGGTAACGGATATCTTAAAAGAATTGACAAAGTGGGGATCGAACTTGGGACCTTAGGGTCACCATGTGTTTGCCTTACCACTAGGCCAACTCCTTGTTGGTTATATTATTGAATGTATGGATCGATATATTAATCGTTCAAATGAAATTTTAACGTGTTATCATCTTTAATTTATGTTGTCATATATCTATCATATTATATATATATGTAGGGATTGGTTATTGTAAAACAAGTATTAAAGTAAAACAAATAGAATAAGATCTTGACCATTGGATCATGATAAAATTGATGCACGAAGATTCATAGAACACAAGTATATACACTGATGCACAATGATTTTTAGTTAAGAAAAAAGACTTGTTTTATTTGTTTTATTTTAATATTTGTTTTATTGGAACCAGAACTTATATATATATATGGTCGGGTTAACATGACAATCAAAATAAGGGTGAGAACTACTATTTCTCCTCTCTCTCTCATCTTTTTGGTATGGTTTTTTATTTTATTTTATTTTTTTAAATAAAATTTCATTTTAAAAAAAAAAATTTCAAATTTTTTTTCATAAACTTCTAGTTATGACTATATGTGATTCAATTCTACTATGCATTGTGGGATACGACAATGAGAATATCAAAAATAAGTGCATAATTGACTTTTAAACGTTGTTCCTCTTGATCATATGATATTTCCGATAGCTCTTTAGGAACCTTAAAAAATGTCAATTATCATGACAATATAAAATATATAAGTCACTTTGAAGTGAAATAACGACATATAAATACCAATATATAGTCGTCTTTATATATTCATTATATATTTGGTCACTACGGGTGACAACTCGTGTTCATAATAGAAACAATATTATAAGTGAACTTCTCATGTTCATGACCATGTGATCAGTTGATCATTATAAATATAACATTTTACTCGCTTATACTTTGCAATTTTGCAACTTCATGTCCAACTAATTATAGCGAGACTTTAGAAGAATCACATGTTTTGTGATTATCATATATTTCTTATGATTATTGTCTTGTATTTTGACATGCTCTCATAGTGAACTCTTATAATGATTCTCCATAATTATATGAAGTAAGATGGATCGTATCAACAATAGTCCAAATGAAATGAAAAAAATTCAATATATCAACAAAAAATGAAATTGGCATAGCATATATAGTTTATCCTAAGTAAAGAATTATAAAAATAAAACCTTTTTTTCTATTTTAAAAAAAAAAATCAAATATATGTATCATCATATACGTTATTAAAAATATAGATGTACATGATATACTAATAGCAAATTTCAAATCAAATCAGACACCAATTTTGGCGATTCTTTTCTTCAAGAAAATCAAATCAAAAACTTGAATTTTACATATGCCAATCCATTATAGTATTTTATGTCAACTTATCGACATAATTACATGGATATTGATAATCAAACCAAACTTTGATCCAACAAAATCTAAAGTTGTAGTCCATTGCACAATAACTTGTAGTTATGATTCTCCGTAGAGAATCATTAGGAATTTATGATTAGTAATAGTTGCCAACTTGCCATTGAGATGACAAATGTGTGGATACAAAACAATTATTATTATTGTAAATAACTTGAGATTATTTACTAGTTATGAACTGCATGAGGTAGTTTAATCAATAACATATATAGTTATTTTTGCTTTGAATGTGTTCAAAAAATCATACAAGAACTTTGAGTTCTTTACCAAATAATAACTACATGCGGTAGTTGAAACGACTCGACCAAAAAGACATGATTTTTTTTTTACAATGATCGCGACGCGAAACCAGACAAAAACTTAATCGCAGCGCGACCAAGAAGCTCTCGCGACGCGAGAAAACCTATTGACCAAAACTTGCTCGGAACCATGAACAACTCGCAACGCGATCCAGACCAACTCGCGGCGCGAGGTACTGTTTTGCTGCCAGAAATCACAGTTTTTGACACTTGACTTCAAACACACTCAAACCATAACATCTCGACATCGAGTCGGGACATTTAGCATGACAATACATAGTAAATAGCATAAGTAAACTTTCATTACATAAGGCTAGCCAAAGTTACATTTTTACGACTAACGGGTCGCTTACCCGACAATTATCCAAAATGACCATTACCGCGTTCATAATTCAACACAAGTTTACAAAAGACTTGACTCAAGACTTGCATTTACAAAAATGTACCATATGACACTAGTTTATACCATGAGCCAAGGTTACAAGGTTTATCTCTTCTATCCTCCAAAATACCATTCTTCGAAATGGTCCAATACCTTCCAATTTACTAGCACTTCAATCAAGCACTATCCTTGTTCCTATTTCCGGAACCACCTATAAAAAGGGAAACATCTAAAAACATAAGCCAACGCTTGGTGAATATAATTGCATATATTTACACATACATTGGAGGACAACCACGTAAGGGCTCTCGCATGTAGCCTATGGTACCGTCATACCATCTCTTGCATGCTCACCTTAACACATTTTCACACATATGGATCCATATCACAACATTATCACTACGTTGTACATATGCATGATATAATAACAATGGCCACTAAATAGTCCTAAGCCGAATCAATCACAAGCCTGGGACGCACCCGCACTTGTAATCGACCCAACACATATATAGATGTATGCAAGAATACTCACCTCCAATGCGACAATCACAACTCAAGATGACCATAACAACAAATGTCATTGCTTTCAACCTAGCAATAAATCACAATACACATAATATAAGGTCATCATCTCAATAAGGCCATCTAGCCATAATTCACTAGTTTCCCATTCACCCATTTCACAAAATCTCATTTTCATAATTATCTCAATTACCATTTCACTATGGTTATATCACTTTACATACGAAATTCATCATTTTCCATTACCTCGTTTACAACAATGTGGTTACACCACCATTTACCCACAAACATCATTTTCTATACTTGACTATATATCAATTTACCAACATTTCCAAAATACCCATTTCTCATTTCTAGCATTTTATTACCAAACATATTCATCAACTCAATAACAATACTTATATGTATTTATATATATCTATGGGAGGCTAAAATCATTATCAATAACAATATATGGTTACTAAATAACCCATAGCTTGAGTTCAATCACTCAACAACCATTTAAATCAAAAACCCCCAATTCAATTATATACTATGAACCCTAAATTAAAACCAACCCTAAAATCCCCAAATTTCCATCCTATCTCAAGAACCCTAAATTAATCAAATAGAAATGGAGATAATGTTACCTTGGAATTGAACTACAAATGACAAGATGAAATCACCAAAAATCTTCTTCTTCCTCTTCTTGTGTGTCGACACACACACTAACACACACTAACCCTTGCTTGTTAGTTAAACCAAATTATTATTACTATTAAATCCTTATGATTATTAATTCTTGAAAGAATTGATAAGAAAATGGTAATGGAAGACAAAGAAAGAAAGAAAGAAGAAAGAAAGAAAGATAAGAATGAAATGAATGGATGAATGGATGAAAAGGAAATGGGTGGTTCCCCTTTTCTTTCCACGGCTCTAAGGACTTTTAGGGGTATTATACCCGCTATCCACTAAAGTTCCAACTAATACATTTCCTTTTTCTCAAAATAAAATACTGGGAACTTTTATTAATGATAAAACTACAAAAATATGTTATTTTATACTTTTAGAATCTTGGGGTGTTACAACATGTCTTTCTAATTTTTTTTTATTTTATAACTAACGTATCTAGGAATAAAAATTACGTGTATCTAATTATAATTTATTTACTTCAAATGCTTCAAAAGACTTATTTTATAGTTTACCTAGGTCCAAACTCTTGGATAACATGTGTCCAATCATAATTTTCCATATACTTGCTAAAAAAAAAATTCGATCTAATGTAGGTCCGTGGACCTAGTTTCCACCTTAATGGATCCGCCCTTGATGAATGCATGCATGTACTATACTAGACACAACCACCGCAACAAAAAACACTAAAAATGTAGAGAAATTTAAATTTGTTCTTGCGTAAAAAATCTTCACTGAAGAAAATATAAAAATATAAACATAATTTTCACACTTATAGTTGTACAAATATAATGTTGACAATTATAAGTGGACAAATATCATATCCATACTATACTTAAAAGTGTGGACATTACTTTATACCATCTAATTTCTTCACCCTCCCTCTTGTATGAGAAAATTTAATGTTATAAATTGATTTTTATATTTTTAGACGCAAACATTTTTATATTTCTACACACTTATAAGTGTGATTGTGTGAAGTTATTTATTTATTTATTATTTTTTTTCCCACACTCAAGTGTAAAAATTGTTATAACACACTTGTAAATATAAATATTAATTATACACCTTTTTAAGTGTGAATAAATCGATAAATTTTTTCACACATTTTATAAATATGAACATATGATATTTTTGTTTTAGTGAATGTACCATCTTCTACCCCTGTCCTTGTTGCTTTCATGTTACGAGCTTTATATTTACATTGCAACACTTGTAATTAAGATATAGTTCGTTTGGGCCAAGCATGTCTAAATGAATATAAACATGCATTTGAGGTTGCGTAACCATATAGGTTCACGTATCGATCCCTATATGGTATTTACATGGACTTCCTGAGCTCTATATGGTATAAACACTATGATATGTAAAGTCGAGTTTAAAATTTTTAAATCAAGAAATTACTAATATTACGACAATTATACACTTAGGCATTGGATATATTCACGTATGGTATGGTATTATTAAGTCCGGGTTCGAACACATGGACATATAAATTTAATTAACTAAAAACAAATATAAAATTAGCCAATGGGCCGGGTTGGTGGCTCATGGATTTCATCCTGGGCTTTCGGGTAGTTAATTTGCCATGTTAATTTCTTTATAAAAACCTAACACGTACTCGCTTCTTAGTATTGTAGATGCAAAACACAGGTGATGTTTAGTCTTAATTTTCGAAAATGCGTAACATTAACATTTGCGGTAACATGGTTCGGGTGTTATGTCGTAATCTTTGTCTTTCAAAGGGACATAGAATTAGTTGAGTGATTTACCATCACAACCTAACCATGCAACCTTACAGCTTCCATAGTCTAAAAATTAATATATATGAATTGATGCATCATATATATATGACTTAGGAAGTAGTAAAAACATCATTGGGTTATTAACATCACAAAAAAAAGTTTAACACAAAAAGTTGATTATCTTAATTAACAAGATTAGCGGTTGAAATTTAAACATCTTGCAATCCAACCCTTTTCAGATATCTCATCCAAAGTATCTTCTAAACAAATCAATCAAATCAGGTAGAAAAATTCAAACAAGCTAGTATTCCATGGAGACATGTACGGAAAAAATTTGAAGCAATGCAAGTTATAAAATAGTTTGGTTTCAAAACGTAACTTAGATGCATGATTACTCCATGCAACATTTCAAGGAGTGGCGGAACCAGGATTAAAAGTGACCCGTATCATAAATTTTTTAAAGCTAACCTTCTATCGGCGCAAAGTAACGATAACGACGAGATTGTTACGATTTTTAACAGTTTTTAAGGATTTTTTTTTTGTTGCTATTATCAGCGGGTTTTAAGAGATTTAGCATTTCAGACGATTTCTATTTCCCATTCAGTTGCATAAATACGATTTTACAAGTTTCATTACTAGGAAAATCTTTCAAAAGTTTAAAGTTAACAAAATCAACTAGTATCCCATATTTTTTTTTATTCTCGTAGTATTAATAAATAACCCAATATTTTCCAAAAAAATTTACATTATATGGGTTGAACGGACCCATAGCCCAAATTACCCCTACCTTGAATGTAGACATGTAGTTCCGCCCGTGATTGCAAAGACAAAGAATACGACATTAGACCGGGAGAATGGTCAAAAACAGGTGGTTAGTTTTTACTATATATATGTTTTTTTGAATTCCAAAGAGATTGATGCATGAAAAGTACATGTCATTGCACCTAATTGTTTATGCATATATTTAAAGAATGATAGAATGAGGTGGGGAAAAAAAATCGTAGTTACGTAAAGTTTAGCATAAAAGATTCTATACATAATTCATATAAATTGCTTCATCAGAGTATAATGTATAACGTATGTATTCTATATGGATATTTGATTTGAGTTGCCAACCTTGCGAACTTAAATGAAATGAAAAGCATACTTCGTCGAACACAAAAGTTCACTCTATGGTTGTTGTCAAAATAAAAGAAACCAAACCCATATATGGTTCCAACAACCACAACTACAGAGACCAGAGCATGTTGTGAAAGAAACACACTTATGGAATATGAACGCGAGCCGCAGGATATCACTACAAGAAAAAACACTTGTCGTCGTCGAATGTCGCTAAACGACACAATATGTTCACTTTTTGACTTTGGAAGTCAAAATGACATTTAGCGAAGACAATGTCTAAATACTTGGAACAAAAATGCGGGTAAAGGTATTTTCCAACAAAGTTACAATAGTTTTAAGCACACTTTTTAGGTGTTGGTAAAGTACTTATCAAAATATTCTTTTACCTCTTGTGACACTTTTTTCTTAATTGGAAAGTATCACGAAAGCTAAAAGTTTATACATTTTAGCTACTTACAAAACTTTAAAGTATGCAATTAAGATTCAATGAGTGACACTTATAATTTGTGATTAAAACTGATCTTGCTAAATAATACTTTTCTGCTTGTAGTAATATTTGGATAAAACATAATTACAAAGCACAATGTTTGCAAAGATCTAGCCTAAGTGTGATTATGTGTGCATAAGGATTGTAAATCTTCTATTTCTCGCATTTGGAGAGATGTACACTTGTACAGTTACATCTTTACCCCTGATCACGTATATATTTATCGAATTTGGAGAGTTGTACGCCTGCATGTACATTTACCTACCTTATCCCTGATCACGTATAAGGGCACGCCCCTCAAAATTTTCGTTTATATATACGTTTTATATAGAACATGAATATTTATATAGATACAAAGAGTTGCGTTCTATATATTGATTGAACTTCCCCCAACAAATTGGTCTCATTCCGCCAATATTGATAATATGGTTAAATCAAAACATTTAGTAGCTAGTCTCATTCACTGCTGTTAAAAAAAAAAAGCAATAACAAATATTAGCACCATATATTAGATGTTAGTATAATGTTAGTATAACTTGAGTACGAGAGATTACAGATACTAGCTATTCTAAATAACGGAACTGTTAGGTTGCGTTTGGCATGCATCAATGAAAGGTGGAATAAAATAGTTTATTATAATGGAATGAAAAATACTTATTTGTTTACTTTTTTGGAATGGAATGATTCATTATATTAGGATGTGATTCCATCAATAATTACCATTTTCATTCTTTAGGGGTCTTTGTTTATATTAATTTCATTCCATCTTGGGATGAATATGAAATTACAAATAAGCAGTATATAACCTTATAACTTCTACACAAACCCGCTACTATTTATTAAAAACCAACTCTTAAATCCCTCATTTACTTTCATCTTTTTTCCATTAATTTCATTCCGTTTGAGTTTAACAACCAAACATGACAAGGAATGATAATAGCTCATTCAATTACGATGTTCATTCCATTATCACGTTCATTCCATTTCATCATTATTCCATTTTCAACCTATAGCTTTTCTTGCTATTCGTTAATACATGCAAAATCTTCCTTTTAGGCTAAGCTTCAAAACCAGGTTAATTAAAGATTTTCCATAACCATCTCTACTTTCTATTGATAGTGATACTTTGACTACAAAATGTGATACTTTATTTGTGATTAAAGGTTTGTCTAACTCAATTATTTTGCCTAAAAACACTATTTGATCAATTCATATCACTTTAAGAGGTTGAAGTACTCTTTTTAATTTATTTTTTTCTATAGATAATGTAATGCACAAGCATTGATATAATATTTTTTTATTTTGATCGATCAGCTTGTGTATCTTAAATCCAACAATAAGCAGATAGCACTTACAAGGGTTGTCTAGGATTAATAGCGGATTATAAGACCAATCAATCCATTTAAACTTAAGCTTTCTATCATATCGCTACTAGGACTTCCGCTTGGATATCCAAGTCATGACATATTAAGATTTTTTTGTGACCTATATTGATCTTGATATGGTAGATCTTAATAATGAAACAATCCATCTCCTTCTCTATCAAGATGTTTACTCACGAAAGCGGGTTAACATTCAAACATTTGTTTCTCATGTTACGAAATGAGGAAGACCGCACGTTGAAGCAAAAACGTTCCTTGCTAGCTCAGGCTCATAATTAATGTGAATTCTTTGAATAGTTAAAAGAGTTTTAAACCTATAATTATGATATTTAAGTACTTGATGATTAGATTTTATAACATAAATAATGGCTTTGTTCTTGATCAAGGACAAGAAAAAGGGTACCTGTATGTATGAATGAAGTTATGGCTCTAATTATCAGATACTAAAACGGGCATTGTGGCAAAAGTTAATGCACATATATTTGAAAGGAGCTAGTCAAAATTATATTAAAATGACTTTGACAACACTCTAAATATTTTTGCTCCACCATACAGTTGGTGAATATGTGTTTTCTGTTTTTCAGAAATTAAACTTGGACCAAACCCCTTCAATTTCATGCCTATAAAAACAAACGTCTCACAAATTTCTTTCATCATCTTCGAATTTCAACTCGAAATAAGTCATGGCAGCGTCTTTTCTTGCTTCATCTTTCTTGGGCATTTTCCTCTTTCTGACATGCTTTGTCTACTCGAATGGCGGCACTACTGGCACTACTAGACATTATAAGTTTAATGTGAGTCGCGTAATTTTTGACTTATGATATTATGTTTCATTTTGATACATATGTCCTAATGTAACTCTGATTTTAGATACGGATGCAAAATGTGACAAGATTGTGTGAAACAAAGAGTATAATAACCGTCAACGGAAAATTCCCTGGGCCTCGGGTTGTTGCTAGGGAAGGAGACCGAGTAGTTATAAAAGTGGTTAATCATGTTTCTAAAAATATTACAATCCACTGGTAAGCACTTTCATATGTGTTTATGGTTTATATATAGATGATTTGGGATTTATGGATATGACTTTACAAATTTTTGGCTTTTGATAGGCATGGAATTCGACAACTACGCAGTGCATGGGCTGACGGGCCAGCATACATTACACAATGCCCCATTCAACCGGGTCAATCATATGTTTACAACTTTACTATTACGGGTCAAAGAGGAACATTGTGGTACCATGCTCATATCTCATGGATTAGGGCAACTCTTTATGGCCCGATCATCATCCTCCCAAAACGTCACGAATCATATCCATTTGTCAAGCCTTACAAGGAAGTCCCAATCATATTCGGTAAACTACGCATTGAAAGTCTTACGAATTGATGTATATTGTTTTAATTCATGCAGATTATTACTAATTTTGACATTGTCATTTGGTAACAGGAGAGTGGTGGAAAGCTGATCCAGAGGCTGTTATTAACCAGGCCACTCAAACCGGGGCTGGCCCAAATAGCTCAGACACTTTTACAATAAATGGATTCCCTGGCCCATCGAAAAATTGTTCAGCAAATGGTACATTTTACACTTGATCAAGTAGAGAATTGAGTACAAGTAGGCAAGTAGCATATAAGTGACAACAAATACGTTAACATACTAACAGTTTGAATATATTTCATGTAGAAACATATCGGCTTAAGGTGAAGCCGGGCAAGACGTATCTCCTTAGATTTATCAATGCTGCACTTAATGACGAGCTTTTCTTTAGAATTGCTAATCACACGTTTATAGTCGTCGATACAGATGCAAGTTATGTGAAGCCATTTAAAACCGATACTATATACATCGCACCAGGGCAGACTAGTAATGTTCTTCTAAAGACTAAAAGCCTTACACCCAATGCCAAATTCTTGATGGCCGCCCGACCTTATTCCACGGCGGCCTCAGGAACATTTGATAACACAACTGTTATCGGAGTTCTTGAATATGATGTAGGTAAAATTACATTCGCCAACTCTTCCATTAAAACTCTTCCGGTTCCACCACTCCCACAAATCAATGCCACTGCATTTGTTGCCAATTGGACAAACGGGCTTCGTAGTTTGGCTAATGCGCGTTTTCCAGCCAATGTTCCACAAACCATCCAACGACATTTTTTCTTTGCACTCGGCCTTGGAACCACCCCATGCCCAAAAAACCAAACATGCCAAGGACCCACAAACCAGACCAAATTTGCGGCCGGGATAAACAATGTTTCCTTCATAATGCCAACCACCGCACTACTACATGCACATTTTCTTCGACAATCAAACGGAGTTTACACTACGGATTTCCCGACCACCCCTTTGAATCAATACAATTACACGGGCACCACACCAAACAACACAATGGTGACTAATGGCACAAAAGTGGTGGTTCTACCGTATAACACCACTGTAGAGCTAGTAATGCAAGGAACTAGCACTCTTGGAGCTGAAAACCATCCTCTCCATCTTCATGGATTTAACTTCTTTGTCGTTGGACAAGGATCCGGGAACTTTAACTCGACTACGGATCCAACCAACTTCAACCTCGTTGATCCTGTCGAAAGGAACACCGTTGGTGTTCCCTCTGGTGGATGGGTGGCAATCCGGTTTCGTGCTGATAACCCAGGTATTTTATTTACTTATTATTCAGCAACAAACTCAAACATTTTTTCTTATCTTTTTTTTTTTAATTGCAAATCTACTCCACTCCGATACTACATCAAGTAATCTTAAAATCACTCGTGTCAAAGATTGAACCTATACTTCTTCATAAAAGACAAAAGTCTCTACTAAATGGGCTAACCCGATAGTGATTTTTTTGTTTCTTTTAATATCGTTTTCCTATCAAATATTTCAACTCATAACTTATTAATTAATGAATCACAGTAATACACTAATACTTAATCCACAAAATGTCATGAAAAATAAATGCAAAAAATTATATATATATATATATGTGTGTGTTTAATTAATTAACTATATTATATATATTATATTATGTATGTGTATGTAACAGGGGTGTGGTTCATGCATTGCCATATTGAGATACATATTACGTGGGGATTAAGGATGGCATGGGTGGTTAACGACGGGAAACTCTCCAATCAGAAGCTACCACCACCACCGGCCGATCTTCCAACATGTTGACTTTAACTTTGACTTTGACTCCGACTGTTAAAAATAAAGAACTTTGAGTTTCGATTTAATTTATGCATGTATCATTGTATGCCTAAAATGTATTCTTTTATATTTTTTTTTGTCAATGCGTTTTCAATTTTCAGGGTTTTTGATTAATTTTTTTTTTTATTATTATGATAAGGATATATGTTTTAGTTTTCATACTTCATTTGTTTGTTTTCTTATTTTTATTTTAACAACATTTGTTTGTTACTTTCTTATTGATGATCATAATCTATACCACATTATAAATTAAATAAATGATGTTTTAATTTTAAAAAAATTTAACACCTTTTTATTTAACAAATCCATTTAGCATCATTTAATTATAATTATGTTATTTAAAATTTTTTTATATTGATCTATATAATCAATTTTACATATTCTAACAATAATAACAAATACATTTTTTATATACCAGTGTGTTATGCAATCTAGAACCGGCAGTCGGCGACTAAATGAAGTTTACGAATTTCACATACACTATAACTTAAACTTTTCAAAAAGTCATCCGTCACCGCGCATCGTGCGGGTACATTTCTAGTAAAAATTATAATTTATTTGTTTAAAAAAATTGTCTTTTAATTTTTAAAGTTTTTTTTTTTTTTTCCAACTTTGAATTTAAATATTTTTATTTGTGTTATAATACTTGATAAAAATTATATCAATGAAAATACATTTAAAACTCAATTCATTCATATATTTTTCATTAGATATCATATAACACACACACAAAAAAATTAACGTCAAAGTTAAAATAGATATACCTAAAAAAAACTTAAAAGTGGACAGTATTTGAGGCAGATGGAGTATATATATCATTCGGTCATGGTTAAAGTTTACAAACTTTAAGAACACCAAATTTATGAACATCCTTTGACTTAAAAATTATTAATATGCATGGTAGGTTAATTAATATACAACAAAATAAATCAACTGATATCGTCACCATGTGATCACATGGACCTATATATGAAGGTTGCATGTCACATGTTCGAAACTTGTCAAAGTTAAGTGGAGAAACTATATCTTGTGATCCATGTGTGAAGATGGTGAGTGGCACATGATTTTTATGCGGTGTGTACTTTGTATACTAAGACAGTACATGGGATCAGAGAGTTTCCACTTATTTACCTCTAGCTATAAAATATATTTGGTTCGGATAGAGTTTTATGTTTCACGCATTGATTAATTGATTTGTGCATTGTGCATTATGCATTGTGCGGATAGAGTTCAATTGGGCCATTGGGCATGGTGTCATGGTGAAGTGTTTGTTGGGCCGTGAACTGCAACCCATCTACGAGCCACCTATCTTCTTCGAATATAGGAATAACACGTCTTTAACTCTTTAAGCTTAAAATTTGTATAGTAGAATTAATATCACTTTTTTATTTTATTTTGATTGTTTCCTTTTTTATATATATAAAAATTACAAAGCATCTATTATCGACCACAAATTTAGAGCTGAGCATGGGTCGGTTTTGGCCTAAAATCGAAACCTGAACCGATCTGTTCGGTTTTTAGAAAACCAAAACCGTTTTCCGTTCGGTTTGTCGTTTTCCGGTTCTAGTTTTCAGTTTTCGGTTTTTGTTTCGGTTTTTTTTTAAATTTGGTTTTTACGCTTTTAACTTATTAATTTATAAATTGAACATTCAATTGTTTAAGAAAAAAAATATGATGAAAGAAACTAAAATATACGGATGTTTCTTATTAACTAGTTATATCTTTCAGGTGTTAAAATTTATATGTTTTTTTATAAACCGAATTAATTTTGTTGTGTATTTTTATCTAAAACCTACAATTGATTTTAATTTGTATACTAAAAAAACAAAAAGTTTAAAAACAATAACATATTTACCAACTATAAGTAATAGATATAAAAATAAAATGATATAAATTATAAAATAAATTAAAATATAT
>JAOXNX010000019.1:2572417-2593045 GCA_028566075.1 Solidago caesia | reverse complement strand
AAAAAAAAGTTTTGCGACGACCAAAAAAATTGCGACAGACAAAATATTTTTGATTTTCTTTGAAAAAAATTGTTTTTTGCGACCAAAATGTGTCGTCGCGTTTTTTCCCGTAAATTTTTAATTTTTTTCTTTTTCCCGCCGGTACGAAATATTTTCCGTTTTCTTTTTTGCGACGATTTTTCATCGCGAAAAAGAAATTTTACTTATTTTTAAATTTTCTTTAGAAATGATAATATATTTTTCATTTTCTTTAAAAAATACCTTTTTTTTGCGACCAAATTATCGTCGCAATTTTTTTTCCGTAAATTTTATTTATTTATTTATTTTTTCCCGCCGGTGCGAAATACTATCCCGCCTTCTTTTTTGCGACGATTTTTCGTCGTAAAAAAGAATTTTATTTATTTTTGAATTTTCTTTTAAAATTGAAAATAGAAAATAGAAAATAGAAAATATATTTAATAAAATTAAATTTTATTTATTGCGACGAAAAATCGTCGCGAAAAACATTTTATTTTTATTATTTTCAAAAATACTTTTTAATCTAAAATTTTATTTAAAATATTTAGAAAGTAATTAATTATTAAAATTCCAATATAAATTAAATAAAGATGTTTATTTCATTTAGATAATAAATATTTAACAATGTAATAATTAATAAATATTAAACATTTAATAATATACAAAATTACTTTTTAATAATAAAGTAAATAATAAATACTTGTTTATTTTTCCGTCACGAAAAACATCTTTTATTTTTTCAAATTCCCTCTTTACATGTATATATGTACACACATTCATACTTGTTAAACGAACATTTATGTTATGAAGCTTTTGAAAGTTATAAGAGACATACATACATACATATGTACATACATATATAGACACTTTCATACTTGTTAAACGAACAATAAAAATTGAATATGTCGTACGTATGTACAAATACTCATGTTTCCTCACACACATTCATACTTGTCGACCAATTATGTAGTACATACATACACACACACACACACATTGGGCTTATTAGGGCCAAATGAATGATTGAGAGACATATTGGGTCCATTAAGGCCATATTGGGCCAATTAGGCCCAATCATAATCGAACAATATAAATGAAGCTTTTGAAAGTTATAAGAGACATACATACATACATATGTACATACATATATAGACACTTTCATACTTGCCGATCAATCATTGACTGACAAAATGTACATACATATGTAGTAAATAATAATTGCCAAATGATAAAGAATAAACTACAAATGATTAACAATAAACTAAAAAATAGTAATTTATTCTTTTTTGCGACGAAAAATTCTTTATTGCGGCGACATTTCGTTGCGAAAAAGAAAAAAAAAGGATAAAAGGCCAGAACTGGATCTGATCTCTCTCATTTGCAAAACACCAAAAAAAACCCTCCTTACTTCTCTCCTTCCAACACCTCCGGGAAAATCAAAACATCATCACCCGCACCACCACCACCACCGTACACCAACCCCCGGTATGATTTCGTTTCTTTCTTTATTTTGTTTTAAGTTTTGCTTTCTTTTGATTTTTCTTTTCTTTCTTTTTCTTTATAATCTTGTAGCTACCACCATCGTTGTTGCCACTCCGACGTCGTCCACCACCGCGTCGCTACTACTTCCGTCGTCCACCACCACCGTTGCCGCCAAAACCGTCGGTTTGTTTCCTTTTCTTTCTTTTATTTTGATTCAAATTTTCTTCTCATTTGATTTTTGTTTTCTTTCTTTAGATTATAATCTTGAAGCCACCACTATTTGGCGCCGCCGTCCACCACCGCTGTCCACCACCGTCATCCACCACTATACGGTTTCTTAAATTTTCTTTCTTTTCTTTAAAATAATATTTACTATCTTTTCCTTTTTTTTTATATTTTTTGGGTATGTTATATATGATATGAAATTTTGTAGGTATATTTTGTAGTTAAAACATGTGTTAAGAAAATTGACATATACAGTAAAAAAAGAAAATACAGTACTTTGTGGGTATATTTTTCCATTTGGGTATATTGGTATACGTTAAATACAGTAATATTTTTTTTTTTAAAAAAATCTTTTTTGCGACGAAAAATCGTCGCAAAAAAGTATTTAATTTTTTCATTTTTCCCTCCTACGATTTTCATTTTCCCTCCATATTTTTCAATTAAAAATTAAAAATTTCTTTTTTGCGACGAAAAATCGTCGCAATAAAGAAATTATTTTCAGTTTTTTAAATTAAAATATAAGTTTTTTTTAAAAATAAAAGAAATTATTTTTTAAAATATTGCGACGACAAAATCGTCGCAAAAAAGAATTTTTATTTTATTTTTTATTTCTTTTAATAAATTGTAAAAGTGGGGTCCACTGTAGAAATCGTCGCAAATTTCGTCGCAATTTCTTTTTTGCGACCACTTTTTTACGGCGACTTTTTCGCGACGAAAAATCGTCGCAAAAAAGAAAATTGCGACGATTTATTGTTTTTCGCGACGAAAAAAAATCGTCGCAAAAAATGAATTTTTTTGTTGTGTATGAACATCCTTAATTATAAAGCTTTTTTTTTTTTTTTTAACAGCTTAATTATAAATATTAAATAAAAGCTAATTAATTATAAAGCTTAAATGGAATGAATTCTTCTTCTAAACTTGATAAAAAAAATTAAGATGAACTTTAATTGTAATTGTAATTGTAATACAAAATATATACACATGCATGTACGAGAATAGTATTATACTGGTACTAGTATTATTTACTTACTGAAATAGTATTTTCCACTATTTTATTCAAAATAATTATTATATTTCATTCGAAGTAAAATTGTTTTCTATGAGTATTTTATATTTATTTACTCACTATAATTGTAATACAAGTAATACTACTTGCATGTATGAGAATAATGTTATTTTATGGGATTTCCTAACTACGGCGGTAGATAACAGGAATTATTATTTTTTTTTATAAAGATTCTGTCCATTTAATTGTTTACATCTTAGAAATCTTCGGTTCCTTTTTTTTACTCAAATTCAAACCTAGTCAATCTTCCTATTGTTTAACTGATAACTATTCAATCTTCTGCTTTTTTCTTTCTTTTTATTATTATTATTTTTTTTATATTAAACAACATAAATCGTCCTTGTGGTTTACCAAAAAAATCACGCTTCATTCATATGGTTTAAAAACCTCAATGCAGTTCTTTATAAAAGGATAAAGTTCATGTTTTTTTTTTTGTTCTTTTTTCGGAGGCACGTGAGGGTATTTGGGTACTTTCCACCCCTCTTTGACTGTGTACTCTCTTTTCAACTAAATTACAAGAAAGAAAAAAAAATACCTCCCTAACAACATTTAGTTTTCAATCTTCAATTCAACTTCAACCAACTAAACTAATTAATCAATAACATTTTACTCCTAAAAATCCACAAATCCATATACACATGAGAATTCATAATACACCAAAACCTGAGATGGAAAAGCTATACCAAGAAATCAAATAATAGAATTAACTCTAATAATAAACAGCAAACATCATCTTCATTACCAGGTTTCAATTTCATCAACTGATCCATATATATGTATATATGTATAGGGTAGGGTTAACGTAAAAACTACAAATATGGTGAGAACTATGAGAACCCCTATTTCCCCTCCCTCTTTTCCCTTTTTGTTATGGTTTTTTTTATTTTTTTTATTTTTTTTTATTTTTTTTTTAATAAAAACCCATTTCAAAAATAAAATAATAAAAAAAAATTCAAAAAAAATAAATAATTTCTATGGGTTATGGGTTATGTGTTGAAAATGGATGGATACGGTACGGACGTAGCCCTTAGTCGAACGGCTACGCCGTTCCGGGGGGGCTTCGCTCTTACCGGTCGTAGACCTTAAGGCATTTATAGAGGGGTTGGAAACCGGACGCATTTGGAAATGGTTTGGATTTGATGGGCGGCGATCCAAGAGATGGTGGTGGTTGGATACGGTACGGGCGTAGCCCTTAGCCGCACGGGCTTCGCCCTTGGAGGTGGCGGTGATCGGAGTTTGTGAATCTCGAAGTGAGAGAGAAAGAGGATGAAAAGCTTTGAGAAAAAATAAAATTGAAAGTATAAAAAAAATAGATATTCTAAAAAAAAGATGATTTTTTAGTGGTTCTCATAGTTCTCACACTTATTTTTGGTTCTCACTTGATCACTTCACTATATATATATATATATATATATATATATATGGCCATATGGGTAGCAATAAAACGTTATTATTACTCGATCCGTATAAGCTAATTACCTGAAATGCATCAAGATTCGTCGAATCTGAATCGAAGTCGTGAAATCTGCTTGCTTCTGTGAGTTTCATGGAAAGAAACTGAAACACATATTCGAACATTTAGTTATATATAGTTGCTGTATTTTAGTTTATACATGCCTAAAAATGTACTAATAAAATTCATAAAATTATAACTTAATTTGGTCTTGTAATATTAGTTCATTAATCAACTCACCTCCACCTGATTCTGCAAAGACTGCACGTAATTGATTATCTCATCCAACATTACTGCCATGCCCATTGACTGTAAATATATATATAAATAAACTCAAGTATATTAATTAATCAACCATCAATCAATTTTTATATATATATTTGGTACAATTTCTAAAAATGCACCCAAAGAAAAATTTGTTTTGAAAGTAACCTTGTAACAACCGGGCACAATGTCTTGTAAGCATCTTAAACGCTCGTTAATTTTCCCTCTCCTAACCTGTTCAGTTCGTGGAGCAAGAGTGAGTTTTCGCGAGCTCAACGATATATAATCAAATGTAACGTTTTTAAAGTCCTGTTATACGTCCAAAATAACCTGTTCTTTTATTAAGTCATAGAGTGATTCTTTTTAATTATGTTGATGTTGGTTTTATTAAAGTGATAAATCGTTAATTTGCTATATAAAAATATGAATTTTAAGCTTAATTACCCTTTCTGCTATACTGTGACTATCAGTTGCCTGGCCCCTTCTAGCTCTAACGTGTACCACATCCTTTGGTGCTTCTCCATTGTCACTAACTTTTACTTTCTTGCCCTTTCCTGAACTCTATTATTAAATAAAAAAAGATAAATTATAACTAAAAGCATATAAATAATAATTTACTACAGTTGTATGCAAAGTAGTAGGTTATTTTGAGCAAAAGAATATGTTTAGTACGTTGACGTATTCATAAATTATTCAATCGCTAAAATTGGAAATTCGATCGTTGTTTGGAAAAGTGAATGATGAAGCTAGCTGTTACCTGAGGCTTCCTCTCATCAATCTCACTAATGCAATAAGTTGATGAATTGTTCGAACTAGTTGCCGAGACATCCATTGCTTTTCTCTTCCCAATTACGGCGTTCCCCGTAGGAACCGGCTCTGGAATCACCATGACATTCTTCATTTCATGTTGGAAAAGGGGTTGAAAGCTTTGAACTGCTAGTTGATGATGCTCATATGATGGTAGTAATTGTTGTGAGAAAAAATTGTCATTTGATAACCCCATTAAGCTTTGAGAAGTAATAATGTTTTGGTTGTCATATTGGATTGGAAATTGGTCAAGTAATTCCATGTTTTGATCACTATCTATGAATGAATATGAAGGTTTAAAGCTATGGATGCTTGATGTAAAACCCTCCATATATGAATCTTTTTTTTTTTGAAATACAAAGCTTATTATTAGATTTGCACAAGAGGGTTTTCTTTGCAACTTGAGTATGGTCGCTCTTTCTATATATATATATCCTTAATTGACTTTGTCTCTTTGTTCAATTGCTTTTTTATGCAATTTTAATTTTTCTCCTTTTTTTTGGATTTTATTTAGCAAAAGAGAGAGAATATCGAATCATATATATATAGTTTATTATCCCTACATACAACGATGGGAATGGATTAGAGTGTTATTGAGCTATTGATGACAGTTCAATTCCAATCAAAATCAAAACAATTAAAATAGAGAAATGCTATATTTACATAAAGGTTTACATCCATTCCAGCTTTAACTAGGTGGTAAGATCAGCTCTTGGGGAAAACATCGGGATTCAATTCCTGACATTGATGGATTAGTATTATATATTGGAGTAGTATAGAAATAGAAGTAGTAGGAATAGAAATAATGTAATTAATTAATTATAGTACTCATTAACTAATTCACTTTCTTCAAAATCTGGACTTATGGATGGCATTTTGATAACAATTCTACAAAATAAATTCAGTATGTTGGTTTAGTGTGCTAGAACAGTTTGTTAACGTATTATTGAGGTGGACGGTATGCTTGGGCATATTAGGATTTCCATTGGAGATGGGCTAGATACTTAAGTGTAGTACGTGTTTTTGAAATATCCATGTCGGTAATTTAAGAACTGTATGTGGATGGTTACGGTCTTGTTATCCAAAAAAATGGAATTATTTAAAGACTAGAAAAGAATAGGCTAAAGAGGACCACGTGGAAATTCAAGCTTCTTTGGTTGTGTTCCCTTGGTGGGTCTAATTTCAGGAGTTATATCCATATATATAACATGGTCCCATCACTTGTTACTTATTGTATAATATATATTATATATGAGGGTGAAGAGTATAAGGCTGTCATGTACCTAGCTTAGGTATAGAACCTCGCTCACATCTTAGTTTTTTAATTCATAAAATTCATGGGGCCCAAGTCATTTATTTATTATACAACAAATATTAAAAAATTAGTATGTGAGGAAATTTTATATCTAACTTGGTACATGACAACCACACATTCACTTTTCCCATTATATATATATATATTTGTAGCCCATCAAAAGCAAATTGAAAAAAATGATTATATTATATGGTGGTCACTAATCAAATAGTTGGTGGGTTGTTCTTTTTCATTAAAGTTTAATGTTCTAATGCATGTATCCATATGTGATATGTATATGAAGTGGTTTTGGTCATAAATCTCTTATGGATTTCAATGTAATCAAGAAAGAGATTTGCTGAGGGGTGTATGGGACCAAGTTTGAGATATATTGCTTGATATGATCATTTCCTTTCGAGCACATTCCTTGGAAAGCTTCTTTAATTGTTTTTGGACATAGTTTGTAGTAGCATACTTCTCATCATCAGGGTTGTAAACGAACTCAACGTTCGGCGAACAGTTCATGAACCGTTTGACGGAAAGTTCGTTCATCTTTGTTCGTTTATTTTAATGAACGAACATGAACAACAAATTCCGTTCGTTTAATTAAATGAACGAACATGAACCTAGCTTTCGTTCGTTCATTTATGTACGTGAACGTTCAATAATTTGTTCGTGGGCATTCGTTCATTTATCTTCATTTGTTTATGTTTGTTTATATAAATATAAATATATAGTATATATTTTTAATTGTAATTGTAATGTATATCTATATTTAAAAGAAATATAAATATAGATATAAATACGTGCATAACTTTTAAGCTCTTGCAACTCTTCATGTCAGCTACTAGGCTTCGCTTTCAAGGACCGTGTGCCTCCGACTAGCCTTTCTTGTTGAATTTTAATCCTAATTCTTTTAATTATACATTTGTTCGTTTGTGTCCGTTCATGAACACAAATGAACAAACCAATTTTCTTAATGAATGAACATGAATACATTTTATGTTCGTTAATCTGTTCGTGAACCGTTCGTTAAGCTAAATAAACGAACATGAACAGGGAACAGGACCTTGTCCGTGTTTGTTTGGTTCAATTACATCCATACTTCGCATTAAGCGTAATATCATAACACATATGTCTTTCTACACTTGGTTTATACTAAAGCCATTGAATTGTTGCATTATAATTCTAGCAAAAGGTTTTGATTGTCGGCATAGAATCCTGACCTTGTGATCCATTGGACTCAATTGATCCTTCCTAAAAAATCAGACTATAAACATCTGTTTTTGGGTACTATCTTGTAGAGTTGGGGACATATTCAAAATCGTGACCTTTTGTAGACTATAAACACTCTTTTTTGGAATGATGTGTGGTATGATAACATGACCATGGCTCAGAAATTCCCTCGGTTATTTAATCTGGAATTGTCTAAGCATGCTCTTCTTTCGGATCGTTGGTGTAATAAAACCTTAGTTGCAAATTGGAGAAGAGAACCTAGAGATGGCGTGGAGAATAGTGAACATGAGCAATTGTTAAACGTTTTGAACTCTGTTGAAATTCGTGAAGATCAAGATAGATGGATATTCTCTTGCTCGACGTTAAACTACTTCTCGGTTAAAGGCATCAGATTACTGATTGACAATGCGTGCCTTCCAAATAATCTGCGGCCTACTAGATGGAGTCGGTATGTGCCTCGGAAAGTCAATATTCTTATTTGGAGAGTTTTGCTTGACAGAATGCCTACTCGTGTTAATCTTATCAACAAAGGAGTGGATATTCATTTTTCTTTATGCCCGCTGTGCAATTGCCATGAGGAAACAAGTGACCATTTATTTGGGTCTTGTGATATTGCTTGCAGTATTCGGCTTTCAATAACAAAATGGCTTCAAATTGATCCTATTCTCTTGGATGCACCTACTGATATTCTTTCTTTCATTGATAACATGCGTGTGTCTTCGGATAAAAAATCTATTATTGAGGCGGTTATGTGTTGCGGGTGGTGGTCGACTTGGAAATATCGTAACGATGTGGTATTCAAAAATGGGAATCGGGATAAAGAGTCTTTGTTTGACCTCATTATTGCTCAATCTTATTTATGGTTTTCAAGTAGATGTGCGAAGAATCGGATTTCTTGGGTGGATTGGCTTAAATGCCCTCTGATCGTCAATTAGTCGGGTGGTCGCCTTGGGGCTTATTTGGGATTACACCAAAAACATCGCGGAGTGAAAACCGGTGGCTCGGCCTCCGTTGAGTGGGGGTTTTTCTCGTATCTTGGGTCACTGTAATTGGTACGAGTTTTTTTATCCCTTCTGTAATCCTCGCAGTTCAAGCCTCAGAAAGTATCTAGGATTAGTTGTCTTGTCTTGTTCCTAGATAGTGTATTCGTTTATGTTGTAATTGTATTACTCTCTTGGCTAACTAACGTTTTGTTAGTTACCTTTTATTAATATATTTTGCGGTTCTAAAAAAAAATAAAAAATAAAAAAATGTAGACACATGTTCAAACGAAAACCATAAAAAAGTTTAACACCCATCAAGTTACGAGTTAATTCAAATGTAATATTAGGTGGATGTTCAACTAAAACCAATAAAATATTGAAAACCTTTTAAAATATTTATTATCTATTAATCTTTATAAAGAATTTGATTTGAGTTCTTTTCCGTTAAAAAATATTTTCCGTTACATTTTTAAGATATGAAATGACTAAATTACCATATATAATAAAAGTCAATCACTTAATTCGAGAACATTCAATCACTTATTGGAGGGTTGAAATGAGGTGGATGTATTTAATTGGGTAAAAAATTGAGGGTTGGAGGGTTGAACATGACCACTCCTTCCACCCTTAGCACATTATTTAAGAAGATATATCATCCTTAAAGCAAACACCTCGAAACTAAACTCCACAACTGCAAAAAGTTAAATTAACAACTTACTTTACCGCCAATGCACTTTTGATCTAGTGGTCTTCCTCACAGAGAAGGGTGGGAAGCTTTACCTCTCTAGAAGTGTCGGGTTCAAACTCGGGCATTGACATTTAATTACTTACTTGAGAAAATTTAACTACTAACAACTAACATTTGACGTTAAAAAAAAAAAGACAATTTAAATTACCTGTATTAATGTAGCCCATGGTCTGATGACCATTGAATGTGGAAGGCTCAATGAACAGGATAAAAGTAATGAAAAGCAAGAAAAATGATGACGATGAGATGGTGGGTGAAGCATGAATGAAAAGATAAAAGGTCACCGGGAAAGGCAAGGGTTATGTGAGCCACCAATCACGATGACTAATGATGCCAGAAAAGATACATAAGACAATTGCCTGAAGGATAGGTGTATAGATCTGTAGATGATACGCAAACTACCGAAGGATGAAACCCGTGAATATTCTCAAGACGCCATTGCTGATTGGTTGAATCTTTGGACTTAACAGTTTACGACCACTTGCAAAAGACGACTAGTGTAGATATTTGAACACCCTGACAGAGCGAGGGAGGAACGATATTGTAGGTGAGATCGAAGATTGCTGAAGGCTAAAGGTGTAGGGCTGTAGGCCGCCATACGCCCGTACCAATGGCAAGAAACCGTTAGCCAGAGGTAGTTCAATTTTCTTTTTTTTGGATAAACGTGACTCGCAAGTTAAAAAAAAAGTTTCTTTTCCAAAGTTATTGTGTGATAAATAAATTTATTTACATACTCCTCGCCCTTTTCAAAATTAGCATAGATGATTTTGGAAGCCAGCAAACTTCAAATTACTTGCCTCCAATGTCAGTTATACGCATGTCCAGCAAAGTGTGCCTTAGACCACATATAAGACTCTTTTAGGACCTCACAATGGTAGAAAGCTCTTGCTGAAGAATTTGTTTTATACATTTCAAGGAACTGTAAGACTGACACGCGGTGGGGACAGTAGGAAGAGAGCCATCAGAAAGAAATTTAACATGTTCCTGATGGAAGCGGCCACAGGTGGCTAAAATACCTGGGGTGCCAACGCTTGACTAATAGAAAGCCGGGCTCTTTTGTTCTACAAATCCAACTAAATAAAGTTATAATTGAAATAAAGCTTGCCCTTAACCGACAAACCAAATTAACACTTGTCAAAACTGTTTCACCGAAAGTGTGCTTCATAAACGTTAAAAGAGAAGGCCCGAGTTGACAAATAGGTTAAACGAAGAACTAACTTTCAGATATACAGACAGATCGATATCAACATTTCACTAGGAATATTGGATAACCAAATCCACTATCCAGAACTTCATATATACGAAATTTCAGATAGCCGGTGTTTACCACACCTATGACTATAACTTGTGAAAATAAAGCAGGGTTAGATCGCATAGTGTAAAGAAAAAATTATGAAAACAGACCACCACTTAGTTCTGGTTGACCAGCTCGCAAGTTCTGAAGCAAACAAAACAGAAACAAAAACGAAATAGAACCACAAAACCAATACAGAGAAAATTTTCAAACAAGTAGATAACTATGTTAACAGTCTCCGACCTAACATTAATAAACAAAACCAAAACATTGGCAAAGAGTACCTACTGTATACACGTTTTTTATGTACATACAGATTACAAACCATAGCGTTTTATAAACCTAACAGATCTATACCCACCTAAAACATGCCAACATGGCTGCCATCTGAATACACGCAAGTAATATGCTACCGACTTGCAACACATATACCTCACCAAAAAAACGTCAGAAGAATTCAGCCACCCTCTAACAATAAGTGACTTCATCCATCAAAACGCCATCTGTAACATTTCGTAAACATGACATTCATCTAAGTAACAGATACTGAAGATAATAACAGAAGTTTCTGAGAAGTGGTGTACAAGTTTTTATTTCATTTAACAAATAGAAATTCAGGAGTGCCTACTTCAAGTATCATTGAATCGATTTACAAACTAAAATAATAATTTAAGATCCTAGGCAAAAGATAACTAAAAGAAAATCAAACCTTTGATCAAGTTTTTAAGACGTCCATGCCAGAAGAAGTCTATGAGAGCCGCAGCTATAGAAGAATTCCCTGGCTAGAGTTACATAAAAATAGAGGATCCCTAGGCTGGTACCCAACATGAACTGGCATAAAGAATCCGACCCTTCCATCCCTGTAGCATCCATTTGCCATCTTCATCTAAAACAAAATCTTTGTGATACCCCGCCTTCACCCAACATTTCAGTTCTGAAATAAGGTCATGATCCATATTTCTAGTCTTGAACCCAGCCCTTGAGATTCGGACCTGCCACTGTTTGTAGGTTTCGGGCCTCTCCACCCTCTGAAGACCTTCACAAGCAATCACATTCATAACTTCACGCCCACAAAACTCCATCTCAAAATGCCGTCTTTGCACATTTTCACGGTCTAATGTTGTATCAAGCATATCAAACAAAGCAGAGTAGTGAAACAAAGCCTCCCTGAAACGAGTAACAAAGAACGGCGCACTATAAGATCCATTGACGACTGAATGAAGAAAAATATCTGGTTTCATATCCCTAATCAAATTCAAAACACCATCCCTTGGACTACTATCTGAAACAACCGTCTCATCAAGCAAGTTCTCAAATCGAGCAAGAGCATTCACAGCAAGAAACTCGTTTCTCTGAAGCTTAAGATCTTCAACTTTAATCCTCTCCCAATTATGAGTCGCTATAGCGTTGTACTCGAAAGGAACCTTAAAGCGTTGACAATAAGTAGCCAACCGCCGACCAGTCTCCTCTACACGCTCCTCTGGCCGAAAACCAGGTTGGGGAAGCTCTATTCCGGTAATTCTCAATTTAGGTGGCCCACCGGGTCTGTCCGCCAGGTGTTTAATAAGGATTGGCCACTGAAAACCATAACAAATACCGAAGTCTACGATATGAAGGGTTGAAGAAGATAAAGCTGCATCATAAATCGTTTTGTTAGCAAAATATATCTCGTTCTTTTTGTAAGGGCAAGCTGACAAGTAAGCCTGATATGCTCTCAACTTCTCAGCAGCTGAGATTCCCGCGGCCTTTTGAGCTGCGTAGATCTGTGAACCAGTTCCAGATAAGCGTGCCTCTAAACCAAGGGCGAATATATGAGCCAACCTTTCTAAAGCATTGCCAGAAGGCGAAGTGTGTTGTCTTATCTGCTTTAATTGTTCATATGCCATCTTATAATCATCAGCTGCAACTGATTGTGCACAATTGATCAGCAGAGTTCTAACGTCGACACTGTCGCCCGTGTTTCCTGGTCTCCAAGCAGGAGCATTCCAATACACTTTCTGAGGTTTAGTTTGAGCGGGAATGTCTCCACACCAAGGTACAGACTCGCCTTTAGCATTAGTACAAAGAAGAATTTGATCAAACATCTGAGACAGCTCAGCCTCTTCGTCCTCATAAACCGCAGACTGCTTCTTAACTCTTTCTTCATTATAATCATCGTCATCCAATTCAAAATGTTTTCTTCCCTTAAACACGTTTGGCATGTTATCCATCTCGACCCTCTCTGATTTCACTAGAACTTCTGGAGGTGAATCCGACGGCAAGTTATATTTATCCAGATCAATAACTAGCGGTTTGCTTGGAGGAAGGAATTTATTCGCTTCCTCCATGCCTCTCTTGAACTGCAACATAGATTCACTATCGGTGAACATATTTTGAAGCATGTGTTTGTTTATCGAATCCAAAGTGTCATTAATATCATTACCCACATTGGTAGTAGAGATAAGAGGGAGCTCAAGTGAGGGAGTTTGTGTAACTGACGATTTAGCCTCAAACGAATCACTTCTAACCCACTGAGGATCACTCGAGTTATTGCTTCCACTTATGCTGCTATGTGGACTGTACTCACTTGAGCTTCCATAAGTGATCTCTTCTGGGCTATCAGCATTCGGGCCAAAAGCAAACCTAGGAAGTTGGTTGTTATTACCAAGAGCTTCATAAAAAGATTTCTCGGTGGCTTGTAGAGCAAAAGGGTCGTAGAACATACTCTGCTTACTTTCCATATCCTCTTCCACGAGAATCTGGTTTAAGTACTTAGAAACGGAATCTTCATACTCATCAGGAGAATCCACCTGTGTGACCATGCCCGCAAACGGTAACGAATTTACAGTGTCAAGAGTGGGCGCGACCGTAGAAGGAACGTCTAAGAAGCTAAGATCAACAGGTTCATCTCTGAACCTGTATGCATTGGCATGGGATGAAAATTTGGCATGGGATGAAAACCGATCGAATACGGCCAAGCTACTCTCATTATCCAATGAGAAATCGTTAATGTAATCAGTATACTCATGATAACTTTGCTCCATGACGGCTACCTATTTTTCACCAAGAATACCTAATTCTAACCGAAGCTTAACAAGCATGAAGAAACTATAACTTATCCGTGAGCCGAGAATCCCAACTTTTCGTTCGTAGTCACTACACCTAGATTAAGACACAACAAGTAATTATTAAGTGAAACTTTTCAACAGGGTAATTAAGATCGCCTAATTTACAGAGCTTATTTACCGTATAATAATAGTAATAATAACAAGATAAGCAATTTGATGGAAATAAGAAAGAAAATATTCGAAACAATCTAATAGATTCAAAAAAGATGACATAGGTTGTATCACACGAGGCTGATATAACAAGAAAATAAAAATCATAGTTATTATCATCAACAAGAACAGCAAATAAAATATATAAAAACATTTGCTGGATCTAATCCTACATCCAGCTTTTAAAATTTTTATTGAGCGGCGACCGTCCAAAGGTGACGGCCCACTTAAACCAGGTTTTACCTCGGAGACCGGAGTTCAAATCCCGGTAACCCCAACTTGGCCTCTAGCTTTTAAATTTTAATAATAGATAAATAAATAAATATAAAATCTAATCTGAAAAAATAATAATAATAATAATAATAATAACAAGTGAGATAAAGAACAGAAACTTACTCCACAATAACTGATTGATGATTAATTCGATTCGATTCAGCTCAAATAATAACAAGCAATAACTAATAAATCTATTAATATTAATATTAATTAATAAATAAATAGAAATGAAGCAATAAGCGGCGGTACCTTTGAGATAGTTGCGTTTGGAATACGGAAAGAGAGAAAGAGAGAGGAAGTTGAAAGAAAAAGTAAATGGGGAATGAGATGGGGGAGGGGGGGACGGGCCAATATCTGCACCGCATATGAAAGAAGGTTCTCGAATTCTGGATGCGTTGACTTGAATTTTTGCAAGTGGATGGGGGGGGTCACGCGCATATAAACAAAGTCTCTTTCTAACGACCGATTGATTATCTTATCTTTGTTGTAAAACACTACATATTTATTTTGGAAAAATGATACGTGCACCAAGTTACACCGTGTTGTTCTCACAATCATTGCATGAGTAAATGAAAAAAATATATATATTAAAAATAGTTGATGCAACATGTATGTTTACTCCATTTGTTTTATTCATCTTAGTTTTTATAAAGAAATCAACAACAAGAAGAAGACCCAATCCATGTATAAACAGGGTATGGGAGAAATGAGTTGTAGACAGTCTTGCTTTTATTTAAAGATAAAGAGACTGCTTCTATAAGAACTTCCGGCCAAACGAGAAAAAACAAAAGGATGCAAGAGGTAAGTATCATACCTGTCGACCGAGTATCACCTGGCTACATTAAAAAGATAGTAGAATTTTATAAAGAAATCATTGAAGTCAAATGGTTATTTGATAACTTCATGTTTACATTTATAATTTGATAACTTCACGAATATCTATATATAATATAAAAGTAAAGTTAAAGAAGCCAACATTGGCTCCAAATTTATGGCAATCATAAATGATCTTGTGAGTATAATTAGTGCATCGTTTTGTTATTTAAATAGTAAATTAGTAAATTGATTTTTTCTTTTTGGTTGTGTTAGTTCATCAACGGTATTGATGTTTATGGATGTGTTATGAGAATCGTAAGTGTTTATCTGAGTCTATATCAATGAGCTGATCGGTTATGAAGTGTAATCGTTTGGCAGGTTTAATGCCTTAAATGACAGGGTTTACTATGATCAATCTATATATGCGCTGGTATTCTAAAGGTCGCGTTCAGTTATGGATTCCAATGATTGGTATAAGAGCAGCTTGGTGGTGTCTTGGATATGGGCATATACTCATAATAACAATTAGGAATTTACAATGGGGAAAGCAGGGAACCTTTCTTCTAAACAGTTCAGGGATGATGATGGTGTGTTCATTGATGAACTTACTGAAAGCTTTACTGGGTCTATAACTGTCATGGTGTGCAGGAAATGGGATGTGAACAATCCTAAGGGAACTTTCATTAGCACAGACTACATCTTGTCGGACAAAAAGGTGGTATTCTTATTTTTAATAATAGTCTTATCATGTAAATAGTCTTTGACACATATGTTGATGTGCAGGGTAATATTATTCATTGCATAGCAAGGAACAAGATAGCGCTTCGATTCTGTGATAGGTTAAATGAGGGTGTAGTTTACATGTTACGTGATTTTGTTGTTGAGCCTAGCAAGGACCGATATAGGATACTGAAGGACAACCCATACATCATCGCGTTACAGGGTGATACCGCGGTGAAGAAATCTTCAGAGGATATTTCTGGGTTTGTTCGACATCCTTTCGTTCTGATGCCTTTTGAAGAATTAACACCTACGGAAAACAAGTATTTTGTAGGTATGTTTTAAAATCAGCATGTGGTCTGTAAAGTGTTTTGTTTATCGTTGTGTTTTGATAGAATAACCATTATTTGTTGGTGTGTAAGCCTTAGCCCCATAGTTCATATGTTTCTACAAATATAACTGATACATACTTGAATGTGTATATACTGGCAGATGTGGTTGGATACGTGATGAGTGTTGGCAGCCCGTCCAAAAAGAGCAACGGGGCGTACACGGTCGAGTTCAATCTCATGAATGAACGGTATGTAGATCAATCTCCATGTACTCTAAGTGATCATGTTTTGGTACATAAAGTTGTCCTGATTAAGGTCCCACTAATAGTTGAGAACTTCGCTGTGCAGTGGTAAACAGGTCAGGGTCACCCTTTGGGGTGTACTGGGTGATTTAATGGTTCAGCAGAAGGCTAACAATCCTGGAGCACATGCTGTCATCCTGACTTCCATGACTGTCAAGTACTATAATTGTAAGCTTCCCGAAATTGTGCCTTACATATTTCTACGTGTTTTACTTGGAATAATTTTTATGTGAAATGTGCAGCCCAACTCTGTTTATCAAGCTCATCCTCAACACTGATCATTGATGATGCTAAAATACCGGCGTTGAAATCATTTAGGGATTCACTCAGGTTTTAAGACTTACAATTGTTAAATGGCTTCATAAATATAGTTGTCTTGATCATGTGATGAGTCTTTTATATTCTGTATTAGCCATATCATAACTCTATAGTGTTCGCAGTGGTGTTAATCTGTGTGATTCAGGAGAAATGATTACACAGAAACAGACATTTGTTGATACACTTTCAGAACTTCTAAGTTGGGCCCGTGCTGGCCGTGAGGAGGTAACTCTAAATTTAGTACACCGGTGTTTGCATGTGCCATAACAGCTTAGTAATGGGTGCAGATACGTAACGCGTTTATTCCCGCAGAGTGTTGTTTTTAGGAATGAGGCAGAAATTATGGGCTTGCGGACAAAAAACAGCTGGTTTACTTTTTCCTGCAACACGGGTAAATGCCGCAAGGGTGTGACGAAGAAGAATGGAAAGTTTTGGTGTGACGGTTGCGATACAAGTGTTAGCTATCCACGAATCAGGTAACGTTTTTTACCTATCGCAAACAAACATCTCTTTAGAATGCGTTAAATGTGTTAGCCTCAGGTTTGCTGATTCTGAATGTGTATATCTGTGTACCATTGATCGTAGTTTGCTCCTTTAAGAAATCTAACACGGACCCTTCCTACGGCTAATTACTCATATGCAGTTTTCCTTATCATTTATAACTGTTTAAACACTTGGTGTCAAGCAGGTTTAGAGTCGAACTAAACATCAATGATAGCACAATGGGGATTTGTGTTGTTTTGTTTGATGAGACTGTCCAAAAACTGGTTAATAGGACAGCGAAGGCATTGTGGGATGAGGCAAACAAGGTTTGTATCCTGTGTTTTGCAACCACTGGGTATTCCACAACTTATTAAACCAAAATCTGTTTGTATAATAATTACAGGAAGACGGTGAAGACTGCTATGCGATTCCAATGGTTTTGGAAAACCTGGTTGGCAAAACATACACTTTTGAAGTAAAAAGCCACACATACTACCACTATGAGGATTACGAGAGCTTTAGTTGTTCCCACATACTACTGACTCCAATTGACGTTGCTGGGTCGAACATGGTTTCTGCAAGCAATGCAACCAGTAGTGCTGTAGGACCCGTTAAAAACATTCTAAAGCTGTCAACACCGTCAAAAACAACCGAAGATTTGAAGCGGAAAATGTAAGTTCTTTATACAGCATGCTCAATTCTACGATGCCTGTATATCTTAACCTATCTTCCCCATTTTAATTGAATTCAGAACTATAGAAGATTCGGATACTGAGGTAACTGAGCATGACGATACAGGGTTGGAAAAGAATACTGCTAAGGTAGCAAGAAAGCTGAGGTATGAATTCTACTATGAATACATCTTTTTTACAAAACAACCTCTTAAATGGTGATACCCAGTTTTGCAAAAACCAATACAGGTATTTAGAGGATTCAGAGACAGATGAAGATCCAAGCCGCCCCGTAAAGGGAGATGAGCAGAGCCAGCAAAAGTGATGCTTACACCATATGCCTTCAATTTCTATATGACGTGGGATGTTATCATGTTTTGTTTCTATTTTGGTTTTCAGACATGTTGAAAAATGTGAGACTTTGTTTTCTGTAATGGTTTAAACCGTTGATGTTTGCTCGCCTCTAATGGCGTAATAAATGGTTTTGTTTTTGCGTACTTCGTGCCTTATACACGTTAATACATGGTGTGTTGGATTTATTAAAGATTATAATGATTTGTAATTACATTGTATACATGTTCCTGGATCACTATGCCAGATTTAGGCTCAGAACTATGGTCATAGATAATTGAATTTGTACACTTAGGCTTATTGTGTGTGTATTTATTTTGGGGTTCTAAAAAAATAAAATCAAAAAATCAAAAAAAAAAATAGACCTTTAAATGTATAAAAAAGCCATACAAACCATAATTTAACTATCAGTTTCCATATTCTATATAGAATATATATACATGCATACATACTGTCAACCACACAAACATGTTAAAATTATGCAAACAGAAAACTAAAGCAATAATGATTAAAGTAAAAAACTATCATTCCAGTTTGACTCTTAACTATAACCATATCATAATAGTTCTAACGGGGTTAATGTATTATTGCATCCAAACACAATACATCAATAGAAGTGACATATATAAGCATCCACTCACAATACAACAATAGAAGTGACGTATATAAAATTTATCGACTCAAGTAAAGATAAGGGAAACACACCTATGCATAATAGATGATCATACAGCCCAGGTCATTTTCATGTTTTATTCAGAAGCAACCGACAACATGATGTGTGGAACGATTCTGCAACTATGAGTAAATAGAAAAGAAAAAAAAAAAAAATTAAAGATAACTTCATAAATTATAAGTGTTAATAAATGAAGTGATTGTTTTATTAAATGAAATAAGATCTTGTCTCTTCACTTCCTGATGAAAACTCATATTTAAGAATCTGGTATAGATTTTTTGCATTCCAAACTCTTTAATCAAAAACTAACTCTGGAACATGGACCATCATCTGCATAAAGCAACACCAGAATTAGAAGGTAGAAACAATTATGATATACATCAAACTGGTGTTTTGCAGGTAACTGATACCAATCTCCATACCATGCAAGGACTTGCTGATGGTTCAATATCTATATGTCATAACTCGATCGTTGGTCCCTCCGGTAAAAGCCAAATATTTTGTGGGCTGAAAATTACTAACACCGACACATCTGTTAATGGTAACCAATAATCGCATTCTTTATCCTCATGATTGATTATGAAACGTCTGCCTGTCATGGCAAGCTAATGTGCTTATTATACTTATACAGAATCAGTAAATGGATATTCGAACAAATTCCCTTCTAAAGGAAAAGTACCCAAAGATTGGCCAGATGTCTCTCTACTGCTCAAAACGCAAAACTTTGCCACATCCAATGGGAAATTCCAAACATTTTGTGGGATCCAAATCAGAAACGATTTTACAGTTCAACATAGAGATAAAACCACCCATCAAAATAATATCCCAAATCAATCTGGTTTGTACTATTTCCTATTTTGTTTTGATTGTTCTATACATGATCGGATAACCTATTCTTTTTCAATCATTATTTTACAAATAAACGTGATAAATCCTTGGCAGGTTTACATGTGCAAGAAACCCCCCATCAACCCTGGGCAGGTAACTCTTTTGTAGTCAACACTGTTCACTTCGATACATACAATGGCCATGCTCGGTCCTTTTGTGGGTTACATATCAAAAGTTCTAATGCGGAGAACCAGATACCCACCAGCAACACGTCATTAAGGATACAACCACATCCGACGTTCATGACAAATGGGAATGGTGACAGGCCTATGAAATCCACCCAACATAGAAAAAGGACTTATAAAGGTACGACACAGCTTAGTGATAGATAGTAATATGAAATTAGTTATATAATTGTGTTTCCGTACTAATTTATATTTTTAGGCGAAACATCAAATTCAGTTGCAGTATCAGTACCTCAAACATATGAACCTCCAGTTGATAACCCTATTGGACCAAAACGGAAAAAATGTCAACCTAGGAAACGTAAAGCTACCCATGAAGGTAACATCTGCTTAAAATTAATTCTTTTCCTACACTAGCTTACATCACCTGTTTTATTTCTTTACAATATTCTGTTACATATCATTTTAACAGTTGATAACCCTATTGGACCAAAACGGAAAAAATGTCAACCTAGGAAACGTAAAGCTACCCATGAAGGTAACATC
>JAOXNX010000019.1:2547398-2558797 GCA_028566075.1 Solidago caesia | reverse complement strand
AATATATTGTTGGAAAATGTAACTATTACGAATGTTTTAATATTGTCTTGTAACATTTTATGAACCAAATTCTTTTTCTAGCGTTTGTTTATGTGTTATTTCTTTTGTAGATAAACAATGTTAAAACCGAAAATGAAAAGTACGTAATTAAGAGGTAGGTAGGGGGTTAAGTAACAGGTCAAATTCGTAAAGGTGAAACGACGGGCAAATATTGAGTGATAGCTCAGTGGCCAGGGTTTCACCGCCCGGAGGGGATGTTGGCTTGAAGGTCATGGGATCGAATCTTGATTCCCCATTGACCTCGGACATTTACCTCTTGATCGAAAAAAATGGTTCCTAAGTCTCTCAGGGGGAACCATCGTGGGAACGAGTTACTGCATTGCGCTCGATGATCTAACTTCTAACTCGCCGTTCAAAAAAAATATATAAAACATATATATATATCTATTGTACTAAATAATAATAATAACATCAAATAACTCCAAAAAGTTAGAATTTTAACCTTATATCCTTATGAAATATATATTTTATATATTAATAAATAATAAATAACAAATAATAGTAATATATAATTATATATATACACATATATGATAAATGATAAATTATAAATCCAATTAACCGAATTAAATTAATAATAAATATGAAAGCAAGGAAACATAATAATCATAAATTCATAAATAAAAAAAGGAAAAACTTAAATCTAAATATAGATTGAGTCGTGTAAGTTATAAAAAGTACTTTAGTAAGTGTAACCCGGACAACGTACGGGTATTGTGCTAGTATTTATTATATGGGATGAATGCAAAAAATGGAAACGAAGGCAAAAAAAAAAAAAAAAAAAACTTTGGTCGAATTACCATTTATATAAACGATTTATCAAAATTACTATTCATATAAATCAACTATCATTTATTGTATCAAAATAGAAACGATCTATTAAAATTATCATTATTGGAAATCCAATCGATTGGATTTCTAATAATGATAATGTAACAAAGTTCGTTTCTTACAAATCGCGTTATAATTCATACTATTAAATTACATGCGACAACCACCATCAAAATATTTCGACGCCACCAATAGAAAAAAATTACCCCGCTGCACTACGCCGACACTATCCTAATATATAAATAAGATGAACTACTTTAATAATATTTTTTGTGAGTTATTAACATTTAATAATAAAATAATAATACATAGGTTTCTCTCTTTATAAGTTTCTTTTTATTTTCTCATGATAGATTAGAATTCATTAGAATAGTGATTAGGTGACGTACGGTTTATATGACTATCATATCACACATCAACACACGATACTCGATTTTTTTTAATACATATACTTAAGTCTTTCAGAAGGAAAAAAAAAAAGTTATCATTGACATGTAATCAAAATTGAAGTCAGATAAATTAAGCATGAAAAACTATAGATAAATATAAATAATTGTTTGAACTGAATCTGAATATACATGATGACAGATATGAAATTAAATATATTTTGATGTGTTGTACCCTAAAGTATTGAGAACTTCTGATCTTACTTTTTATTTTTTATTATTGTTTTGGTAACCACGAGTGTCCTACTTGTTTTGCGAACTGACTCGCTTTGTGAGCTCAGAGTCAGAGCAGGTGCGAATCTGTGGCCACTAAGATATTTTTTTTTTAAAGAACAAGGATTGAACCTATGACCTTCAGGAAGTTTCACCCTTTTTGAGAACATGTCCGACTAATGGACCACGAGACGATTACTTCTGATCTTATTTATGATGTAGATTGATATCTTTTTATTGGTTGCTTGGATACCTCTTTTTAGTATAAATTTAGTGTAAATTTTTTTGATTTTTTTTAAATATACAAGTGATAAAACAGGATTAACTTGACCTATACTTCCACAGTTCCACGGGTTCATAAGAATTTCAAATCTGCCAAACTTTTTACTTTGTTGTTGTTCGAACATGTAGTAGATACATCAATATATTTCAAAATAAGTAAACATGAACATATGCAACAAAACAAGACCAGCCAGGAGATCGTTAGGCATGGGTCGTTATCCTCGTCCAAAAACAGACAACACTTGCACAAATATGAACTGCCTCGTAAAGTAAAAGATGCTTGAAATTAGTATTTGAAACGTCTACGATATAACCAACTTGTTCATCATACATAAAACTTGTACGTTTATTTGAACACGACAACCCATATCCTCGTCTGAATCCACTACAATATAAACACAAACAACCCATCTGGAGTCGAAAATTTTAACATGCGAGGTAGAATTAGAAGACTGCGAATCTTGCAACTATGTTAGACTACAATCAGAAAAAAAAAATGCATTAACAAGAAAACGCCAATACATGCAACAATGTACATTTCCATATAGATTCTGTTATCTTAAATCATCTTTATTCCGTCGACAACCCATTTTTACAAGCGTCGCACCCATGTCTCTATGCTGGCAAGTAACCACCATGAGCCATTAAAAAAAGAAGTAAATCTACACAACATTCTACGCCAAGTTCTTTGTCCATCCTTTGTCACTTTATACATGGTAATAACAACAAAAAACAGAATTAGAACCCAACTACGGACACTTCCTACTTAATCAACAAAAGGCTGAGACCCTGTCGCAAGCCAGTGTTTCTGCGGCTCAAATCCCATGTCCTTTTGGTTGTTAAATCAAAGAGCAATCTGCTACATACGCGCATCTATAATGTTTAGTAACGACCCCATGACATTCTGGTTGCTTTGTTAGTCAAAATGGAAAGTACTTACTTTTATGAACTCTGTACATATGCTGTTTGCTTTAGAAAAGTCGACAAGTTTCTGTTTGCAGTTGATGTTTGAACTGGTTCTTGGCTTGGTGATGTGACCAGTAACCATGGGCAGTTAAGACCCTGTCTAGGAGTTCCTGAGGCACCGGCTCACCTCTCCTTTGTTGTGGTGATATTCGTGCCGTGTGCACAAGTGTTTTCCACTTGTCCTATCCCACCACAACCAATCACATAAAGCCACATCAGCAAGATTAAAATTATGTAAAAAAACAAGGTTTATATATAATTGTATACTTACCTTCAAATCCACATAGGTTCGGTGTTTTGCATCATCAAAAGCACGTAACTTAACATCACGCCATCTGAATGTTCAAAATTCCAACTATCAAAAACTCATTTAACCTCAAAAATGTGATTCCGTAAGTTAGTTTCATACCTTCCAGTTCCAAGTCTCTCAACTGCTTCAACTAAAGCTTCCACTTCAGAGACGGAAAACGGGCGGCGAATCCTGCGTTGTCCCATCTCAACTCGCTTTGATTTCCTCATTGGGACCACAGTCAGTGCACTAGTGTTCATGGCTGGAACTGTCACCAATGCCCTTGAATCAACTGACATGTCGTGATCACTTTCCATTATGTTCCTAGAACTTGTCATTGGAGAATCGGGCAAGGAATCTGGAACCTTTTGTTGGATTACCAACTGATTTGCTACAGTCTGAGGTGGAGAATACCTGAAACCAAAAGTTAACCCGATTTTTATATATACTAATGTAACTTCACATTTATCTGCTAACCAATTTTCTTATACCTTGTTAATGGTTTAGGTGTAGCAGGTGGTGATACCACGGACCTATCTTCAGGGCATATAAAAGGTGGAAGTTGTTCTTCATTAGGCTCCAAGGTGAAACCCAGGGCATCTAGTTTGTTATCATGGCATATACCCGTTTGTAGCAGAGTTTTGTTATCATCTCTAATTCTCTTTCCCTGGAGCATCACACCTACATGCACCTCACCACTGAATATAGCAGTCACGGCCTCCATAACCGTCCTCTATAAATTGATTCAATATCAGTTAACCGTTAACTATAAATAATTAGAAATAAATAACCAGACTGACCAAAAGGGTACCTTTAAAGAACTAACAGTTGCTGTTTCTGGTATTTCAATGAAAAACTCGGGTACCCTGAAAGACTTGATCTTCAGCTTCACTGATTAAAGCCAAAAACATCGTTCAATAATGATTTAGAATAGTGAATACAGATATCTCCGTTAAGCAGCTTTTATTACCATGTGAATCATGATCTGTTGTACCCAAAATGGAACCATCTTCAACAGAACCAGAATTATCATTGCAATTTGAAAGACTGTGATCATCTAACCGGTACATTCTTCGCTTTTTGAATGGATAATCCCTTAATGATCTTTGATAATTATGGAAACTTTTCTTGTTACGATACACATCTGATACAACATTAAAACATTTCAATTCAAGAAACTAAAGATGCACATACTATATCACATTTTAATCATAAACACTCACCGGTATTTGGGGTGGCTTTCCAGTGTTTGGATGCCGATAACCTCCTAATTCTTCGGTCACCAATACGAGGTGGTGGCCTAAAGGTCTTGTGAATGCACCCACAAGAGTTTTCATCATCATCTCTAATAACTAAATTCAAATTACAATCTACATTATCCACAAGTGGCGGTTTCCCATTGTTGGGTGCCTCGTTTGTTATTTGTTTATTGTTTATATCCTCTACTTTACAATCAGAAACTGTTATACCAGAAGCAGGTCCAGAATAAGTGTCAGTAATCGGACCTTTTATGATCTCGGACACAAAAAAGCTCTTATTACAACTATCTTGATCACAAACATTTGCTTTTAAAGAGTCATCTTCAATCTTGATTGCAGACTCATTAACGACTTTGGTTTCTTCTCGATTTATCTTATTAGCAGAATCATCACCCTCCAATAATAACTTGCCAGCAACGGTAGCTAGTAAGTCAAATGCACACATTCGGTTTTGCTCCTCATTTTTCTTCACAGAAGAAACCCTCTTCTGAAACAAATTGCATACAAGAAAACATATTACACATATGTTAAATTTCAAAAAGGGGAAACTTTGAAAAATAAGAGACATTTCTTACCCTGGCTGATCTGGGAGCCCGGGGTACTGGAGGCACCTGATAACCGTAAAATCCATATTCTAACCGCTTTTGCAATACCATGTCTTGATATCAAAAAACTTAAACCAACTCTTCACACCATCTTGTCTTGATCTTCTTAAAAGTCTGCAACATTCGATACAGTCAAAGCATTACGTAGGTGAGAGTCAATATTTAGTGATCGGTATGATATCGAACGAATAATGTAATACAGAAGACAACAAACGAAACTCACGTAACTGAGAACCAGAAATCCTACATTGCATAATAAAAACCAACTGAAGATCAATAGCACTAGATTTCATGTACTTCATTTACCAAAATTTGTCTATACAAAAAAAATGCAACAATAACAAGATTTAAATTCGTTGTTTCCATAATCAGCCGGCCTAAAAATAAACCCATAGAGATTTTAGCACACCCGAAAATCATTTCTAATTTCTAAATAAAAATGTCTTAAATTCAGATCAATACACAAAACCAGATAGCATATGCGGATCATAATGCTAGATTGATACACATTTAAAATATAATAAATAGTAAAAAACAAATAATGATGAACAAATTGAAAAAGAATGTACGAATTGAATCTGACACAAACTGATTCTTAAAAAGGTAGGTCACACTTGCAAGATTTGATGGCACTTTATATAAATGAAAAACTTTTTTAGAAAAAAAAAATAAATAAATAAAAATATATATATATATAGTATATATACATACATAAAGTTAAAATTGAAAAAGGTTTGAATTTTGAAGAACAAATTCAAAGTTCAAACCCCTATTCCCAAATAAAACCCTGAAAAAAAAGATCTGTATCTGTATATATACATATATACATATAGATATATACTGTACATATGTACATATAGATATATATATAGTCTAAAACCCAAAAGTAGATCAATTTATAAAAAAAAACCCCTATATGATCACCAAACAAACCTACCCACCAAAAAAGACTTTCCTTTTTTTTCAATGATCTAACAGAATTCAAACAAACAAAGATCAGATCAAACACATCAAAACCATAATTCAAAACAAAAAAATTTAATCCAAAAAAATGGAAAAAAAAATATTTAAAATTTATTACATGATAATGCTTGTTTGGTTGTCATGAATTTGGAGGGAAATTAAATAAATTTATACTAAAAAATCATAAATTAATAAACTTTATAACAAATAAACACAAACCCAATTCAAATTTGGTGGAAATTCAACAAATTGGTTGAATTTCCAACAAAATTATACATATAAGACAAAAATGAAAATCTTGAACTTACCTTGTTTGTAATTACTATTAACAATAATAAACCCAAGAAAGGATTGAAATTCTTCAAGATCCGAATTCTTGACCCGAAATTTGCTTCATTTTCAATCCAAGATTGTATCTTTATATCTATAATTCAAAACCCACATCACATAATTCTCATCCAAATAAAAAAAGAATTTATCTTTTATCTTTTTTAAATATAAAAAAATATAAAAAAAATAATAATAATAATAGAATACTATTATGTAAATATTTTTTAATTTATTATGAATATTTGATGAAAAGATGATTGAATGAGAGTTGAGAGATGAGGATGGAAAAACCCTTTGAAAACCACCGAAATAAAACAAAAATTGAAAATGTGGGTCTTAAACCCCCTTGACCTTTGTTACCGGATGTATCGGTTAAAAAGACACAAGTATTACCGGCTGTAGCGGGTAACATACCTCCTTAAGACCGGTTCTACGCAATGCAGATGACCCCACATACTCTCTTGACATGCTTTTAGATTTTGACATGTGTAAAGATGTCTTGTATCAAGTGGTGTTTATATGTTTAGCCAGATCGAGAAAAACGTTGGGTCACCAACACACCAAGGCTATATATGTAACTTACTACATATATATATTTTTCTCATTTTCTTATGGGTTTGGACATTCATTTGAAATTGATTTTCTAAATTTAGACAAAGTTCTTAGCAATACTCTTATCCTTCTTTCCCTATCTATTTTTTTTTCCTCCAACAATTTGGAAGTTTTTGTACCTTGAAGTTTCTCATCCGGATTCGGATCACAATACTCACATTTGTAGGCGTGAGATAATGGGAGGGTATTTGGGGTATTTCTAGAAGTCTTGGGACATTCGATAGTTTAGAAGTAATAGTAGGATAATTTATCATTTAAAAACAAATAAATATCAACTTGAAACAACAACTTTGGGGTTACTAGGCCTAATTGTGTCCTATGTGGTCAGGTAGTCGCTTACAAGGTATGGACACTAGTCGTTCTAGAGCAAAGTGGTCGTGAGTTGCACACGAGCCTCCAACCAAACCAACATTGTCCAGCAAATTGTCATGACTCTGAATATAGATCCCGTTGGCTAAACGTAATGAAAAATATACTTAAAACAACTCTGTTACATGATAGAAAAAGAAATTTAAAAACTCAAAAAAGACAGGGAGATATGAGCAAGGTAAAATGGTCACAAGTTTAATTTAACACGGACATTTAACTATGTTATAAAATATTAATATTAGATGATCTCAACGTTTGATTCGATCATACAAAAAAACTTGGTCATATTATATTATTATGCTTCATGAAACATGTTGAAATGGGTATTATTTATTATAAGCTACCTCATAAACGCAACTATTAAATCTGAAACTATATAATGAGATTCTTTATTATAAATGCAAGTTTTTCTTAACTGCTTATTATTTACCATTTTTATTATTTCTTTTATTTTATTTAACTGCGTACTAGCTTTCCATGGAACCGCCTAGCCCCTCTCAAAGTCAATATCTTTGGCTTGGAGAATCGAAATGAATCGGATTCCAACAGCCGACCAGTTGCTAAAACGAAACATTCCTCTCGTCTCTCTTACATGCCCTTTATGCAATAACCATGATGAATCTGCAAATCACCTTTTTCTTTACTGCAACTTTGCAACTTCCCTATGGAGCTACATTACTACCTGGTGCAATCTCCCGCTCACAACTCCCACCAGCATCAAAGGCCTTTTTGAAACACACAAATGCTCCCATCTCAGTACTACAAAATCCAAGCTCACCAAATTAGTGATATTAGCCTACATTTGGATTATATGGAAGACTAGGAATGAACAAATCTTCTCCAACAAGAACCCATCAATTCTTTTTGCGACTAAGGATATCAAATCTACTAGTTTCTTATAGTTATATATCAAGCAGATCGGCCATCTCTCACATCGATTGGTCACAATGGAATAGCTTCAATGTTTAGTTTTTCGATTTTGTTTTTATTTCTCAGCTTTATATCTTGTTTTGCTTTCCTCTCAGACAATTGCTAATAGCTTCTCGTTAGTCTTTGTTATTAATAAAATTTGAAAGTTAAAAAAAAAAGAAGTATTTAATAATTAATATCATGACATAAATATTACATAACACAAAAACACATAAGCCCTTGTGATACATTAATTAAAAGGGTACAAAGAATGACCCCTAGTCCAAGTGGTTAAGATAAGGTAACTAATGACTTTAATAATGGGAATGTCATGGGTTCAAGTCTCACATGTGATTAAAAAAAATTAGGATTTCATGTTGGGCTAGGGGGTTTTCTCTCACCTATGATGGATTTCTCCTGTGGGGAATGGAGATGATCAGGTGGGTCAGACGGTCAGTGTTCCATTAGTGATCCAAATTTGCCGTTCAAAAAAATGTTAAAAATTACAAAAACATAACAAAAAACTATTCTTTATAAGCCAATGGGGTTCGTGCCTATTGGTAAGGTCTTATTATCTAAGGATCAGTCACTCGGGTTTGAGACTCACTCCTTACATTCGTGAGGGTGGGGTGGAGGAAGGGTATTTGGGGTATATTTAGAAGTTTTGGGTTCGATAAAGTAGTTTAAGAATAAGAGTAAGTTAGTTTATTGTAAAAAAAACCATTAATTATAATTGCAAGTTGTAAACTTTATGGGTTTTGTTAAAGATATTGTACTTTTATCATAAAATTTAGATGTGGACTTTTTAAATGAAAAGTACCTTTTTATATATGTTATTGAGAGCCTTTAGGGCTGACGTTAGAAAAATCCAAACATTATTATAGTTCCAAAATAAATGCAACTATTATAATTGTAGATATTTAATGAGATTGTATAGTATAATCTATTGATGATTGTGTATTTGTGTTATTAGATTGGTGTTGAATAAAATAACTAGTAAAATGATTCGTTAGAACAATATCATCATGTCGAAATTGATTAGTTGTCTAAGTTAAAGGAAGTTTGGATGTTTGATCAATTTGTCATGATCTTTTTAACCACAATAAAATTATATATAGTTACATAGCAACTAAAATGATAATGCACCAGACATATCTAATGACTTTAACATGATTCTCAAAGATATTTTTTTTTAGAACGGCAGAAGTTTTATTAACTATAAAGTCGCTAGCAAGCTGCTAGTCGCCGAAATTACAATTACAAATTACATACAATCTAGAAATAAACGAAACCAAATCTAGATTCATCCCGCGACATTAACTGCGAAGGCTACAAAAGGAGTGGAAAAAACTCGTGTCAAATACAGATACCCGAGACACGAGAAAAACTTCCACACACGGAGGCCGAGCCACTGGTTTTCACTTTGTGGTGTTTTTGGTGTAACCCAAACCATGCCACGGGGAAAGAAAAACAAACCAAAAAAAAAAACCAAAACGAGACCAAACTCTAGGTCCTCCCTTCATCCGGCATCATCGAGCATACATGATTCTTCAAGGTCACTGTCAATGGGATTTGAATTCCAATCATTCCCAAAGATATTACGGTTTTATATTTTTTTAAATTAATCTTAACGTCAACTACTTTTGTTTAAAATTTTGTATAACATGTTCATAAGTAATCTAGTGTTCTTACATATTACTTGACACACCAATAAATTTGATTCAAACTCAAATCGTTATCACCGGCCGACAAAGTATAGACAACTACACTTAGTCCCATTTAATCCATGCAATTTTCCTTCTATTCTTAGTCCCACCCCAAAAAACGTTGATCTAACAGCTTCCAACAAATTGTTAACCTTTTTAGGCATGCGAATTGAAACAAAGAAAGGAAATAAATACCAAGAGAGCCAATAACCGAAGAAATTAAAGTCGACCCGCCACTGATAGATAAGAGGTTTGCTTTCCAACTATAGAAATACCAAGGTACTTGAAAGGCAATGTTTCAACTTTACAACCAGCATTATTAGCCATTTGCGCCACCTCAAGATCATGCATACCAATGCCAATGATCGATGACTTCTCAAAATTGATTTTCAGACCGGAAATGCAATGAAAGAAACTTAAAGCCTTGGTATATTGTAATTATGTTTCGTTTGTCTTATCAAGATAACTAGTATCCTTTTATCTTCGCATCATGTTTTATTTATCTTTTGTTTTTGGAAAACATAGATGCATATCTATACTCCTTAATAAAGGAGGATCCCAAAAAATCTACTGAACTTCTTAAACTACCTCTATCATTTATTAACTAATTTAAATATCTCCACTTAATATACTTATAATATCCTTAATGAAATTATTTACAACATACATCCATCAACCCTTAAAATAACTATTATTTACAACATACATCCCTCAAACCTTAAAATAACTTCACTACCTCCTTTTAAATCAATTATTTTTACATTAATAACCACACCGCCGCCTCCTCCTGTTGCCGCTACCGCCTCCGTCACCACCCGTCACCGCCACCGCCGTCCCCACCATCCCCACCACCCGTCATCGTCGTCGTCACCGCCACCACCACCCATCGCCGCCATTATCACACCGCCATCGCTACCACCACCATTGCTACCACCATCACCGCCACATCGCGCGAGCTTCCGTCTAGTATTAATTAAATTGAGCATCTACAAACACCAAAGCATTTGCTACATACAAATTAGGACATCAGAAATAGAAGTTTGGAGAAAACCTATTGCCCACTTAGCAATATTATAAGCAGACATATTGCCAAATCTTGTCACGAAAGACCACTTGCAAGAAGTAAAATAAGGGATTAAATCAACAATGTCATGCCACATTCTTGAGATCTGCGGTAGAGGTCTACCATGAGTCATGACATAATGATCGGTATATATAGGATCAAAGAGTCAATTTCAACTTCAATTGCAGTCTAGTTTCGCTCACGTGCATTTTGAACGACCCACAAAACAGCTTGTGTTTCCGCATCAATCGGAGAAGGCAAATAGTTCACAATAGGGCTGCAACCGAGCTGAGCTGAGCCGAACTCGAACTCGACAGGGCTCGAGCTCGGCTCGAAAAAATCTGAAGAGGCTCGAGCTCGGCTCGATAGCTCGATAGCTCGACGAGCTTTTAGTATGCAGGCTCGAGCTCGGCTCGTTATAGTTACTAATAAAGCTCGGCTCGGCTCGAAAAGCTCGAACATAAAAGTTTTCAATAATAATGGCTCGAGCTCGGCT
>JAOXNX010000019.1:2532681-2547298 GCA_028566075.1 Solidago caesia | reverse complement strand
CACCACCACCCGTTGCCGCCACCACCACACCGCCGCCGCTACCACCATTACGCCGCATCGCGCGGGCACCAGTCTAGTATATTAATAAAGCTATAGTAGAAAAAATAATTCAAATATCTAGGTTCTTAAAGTTCACATTAAATACACCAAAATTTAATACAACTCAAGAACTTGCTATAGGAAAAGCATCAATAACTTCCCGATTTTAGGACCAGCCTTCCTCCATCCTAAAGTAGCTAGGTGGTGGGGTAATAAAAATATAATCATTATTATTATTATTCGTATCGTACATTGGCTTCAAATGGGCCACATCAAAATATAATCTTGGCTCTAATCCAAAATACAATTAAAAAGAAGAATGGGCTACAATGCTACATGAGCCCCCCCTTCCCCTCCCTAGTAACTTCCTCTTCCTAGGCATTCCCATCCTTCAAACCAAAACCATCGTGTTTTTTTTTTTGTGTGTGTCACATTGAGCTATTAACTAAAGTTCTGTTACAAACTTACGTGTATATCATTAGTCGAGTTGAGTATCTTCAATTCGTCTAAGCGACGGACTAATAACAAAGTACTGTACAAATTAACGGAGTTGCTTGTCTTAATTTGTTATAGTTTAAGGATAAGGTGTTGGCAAAAGCATAAAGCCGAATGGCTCATATATCCTTTGTAGATAGAGCTTTAGTAGTAATGGGGTTGATGGTTGATGTGTGTATGGATCGATGTAATAGTTGGAAAGTAGTAGCTCTGATTGAAACAAACCAATTAAGAAAAAGACACTTTTGGAAAGAAGGAACCGACAATGCATTCAAAAGATATAATTAAGGTTGTGTTTCAACTAGTTCAAAATATGAAAATGCATACATGGTAAACGCCGTTTAATCACACTAGTTAAACTTGTTATCAAAGGTCAAAATATTGTCGCTAAATAAAAATGCTAGTCTAAAAAATTAAATGTATATGCGTTTTACCTATATATAAAACTCCTATGTACTTTATGGTTTGTTTCTTCCCGAACTTATTTTTTTTACCTTCTACATCATCGTACTTTTTAAATGTCTCGTCCAAGTCTTTAAAATTTTAATGAGTTAGAAAAAATAAAATAAAAATTGATTATCTGAAAGGTACAAATCAAATAGTACATAAAAATTCTATACGATAAACCCTGTAAACTATATATGCTAGTAAAGTTGATGTCATTATTTTTATGTAAAAGGAGTGTTGGAATAGATTTTTAAAGGACATAAAACATTACTTTTATCCAACACTTGTTAAAAGCATCAAACTTAAATTTAGTGATACTTTTCACTTTGTAGTCACGACCTGATGATTTCCTTGTAAAAAAAGAAAATTTCTCCTTCAAGCTTCAGGATTTTTGGTAAATATTTCATAAGATATTGAATCAATAGTTCAATAAGATCGAACATACCTGAGTGGCGGATCTAGAAATTTGATTTACGGGGGGCAAAAAAAATTTCGTAGCGGCTATATGCCAAAAATACACCGGCCTAGTATTAGGTAGACAAATTGTTAATAGCGAAAAAAAGCCGTGAAGCGGCTATACCCAAAAAACTGCACACAAAAAAAAAAGTAATTAAAAATAGCTTATTATTTTGATGTTGTTAGCACAAAACACATCAATTAAACTAAGACAACAAGTCATCACTAAACTAAAAAAATTATAAGCTACATAACTAATCTAGTATATAGTTAATCTTAAACAAAATCATAACACGTAAATGATAGCAAAAAGTTATATACTCTGTAGCGAATAAAAGAAGTCCGTAACAATTATATCACAAATTCAAAGCCACAAAGTTTACATAATTGTTCCCTAATAACAATAAATTTGAGATAAAATAAATTAAAAAGTTAATCTTATGATGATACCTGAGGAAAAAAAATGAAAATATATTATGTGTATAATTTTAGTAATAAAACAAATCTTTGATCAGTGTGAAAAAATGAGAAAAGGAAACAACTTTAGGTCGTGAGAAAAATATGAGAAAATGAAACAATTATAGGCCTTATCCCACATCGTCAAAGCAACTAAATTTTTCAATATTTCATTTGTTATAAATATACGTATAGTATTTGATTGACATGATAGACTATAAAGTTGAAGATTAAATAATTGAACTTCGAGTTTCCTATTTTTTATTCATTATATAGAGGGCATGATTTTTTTGGGTCGAGGGCATATTTACTATATAGTATATAAAAATGGTTTTAGCAAATATTAGATAGGCTATTAATTTTTAAGGCATTGGGGGCCATACCCCCCCTATGTTTTCAAATGCATCCGCCCCTGCATACGGGTTATACCTATAATTATTATATTATGTTGTTATATAATTATTGGTAACACTATTTATGGAGAAATAATATAAGGGTTATGCATATGCATCTTCACATGTTGATATGCGACTGTCCTTTGAGAAAAAGAAGATTGTTGAACTCACAGTATTCTGCGGATGGTGGGTGATCTGAAAATTTAGAAATGAAAAAGTTTTCTCTCAAAAAAATAAAAGGAATGAGCTGTTGTTTGAGTACTCCTTTGTTACTTACTGGTATTCTTGGTACTCAAGTAGATGTAGTAGACGTATTATTTCGTGGATTGAGTGGCTTAAAAGTCTACTAATAGCTATGTAGTTTACTTTTTTTTATTGCTAACCGTTGAATCCTACTTATTAGCCAATTAGTCTTATTTATTAATAAAATTTCCGTTTCTAAAAAAATATACATCTTCACATGTTATTAGTTTTTATAAATATCTATAAACAAGATATATAGTGAGATATTTTGTTTTAACCTTTTTTTTATTTGTAAATATAATCTGAAAAAACCCAAGACTAACACGCAGGATTTTCCTACTCATATATCATGAATATATTGAATTAAATAGTTTGACAAATACATGTTTTATCCTTTCAATTTCCCTTTCAATAAGCACGTTACGTATTCAAATTTGTTCATGAATATCAGTATATGTGACTAGTCAACAATGAGTGGTTCTGGCTAAAGGTTTTACTATTATTTTAAGGTCCTTTTTATATTCTATTCATGTTTATAGCAAGTCGTATACATCTATCATAATATCTTATTCAATATATATCTAAGGTTACTTCAATGAAGATAATTTACATAAAGGTTAAGGGTATCAAAAATGCTAATTAACTTCCTATCTTTTTAAATATACTAGCATTATACCCGCACGATATATCGGTGACAACAACTTCTAATAATTTTTTGATTCGTCTGATGTTATTATGAGTTGGTAAAAGTGAAATTTATACGATTTTCAATATGATGTTAACTTGTTAGAATTTAGTTTATTAGAATTTATAAAGATAAATAATTATTTAAAATAGAGAATGTTTGGATTAAATTGATACTAATAAATATAAATCATTTATAGAAATAAGTTTACATTCTGAGGGGTATAAAAGATATTTTGCTTATCAAAATTATAAGTAATTAAACAAGTTGGAACGATATTTAAAAAAGTATAGAAATTTGCTTTAATTATATTTGCAGCCGGTTTTCTTCTTTTGTAATGTAAAAGCAGTAACAAGGATACTCAAAGAGAGGACTTCGATTGCAGAAATACAATTTCTTAAATAAATAAGATTGCATAATTCAACCTATATAAATGATTATTGGATTTATTGCTAAGAAAGTTTATATTTAAGTCCAGAAATAGCCAAATAGGTGCCATGTAGGACAAAAGTGTAAGATCCTATGTGGCAAGAAAAGACACACTATTGGATGCTTTATACTTTGGGATTATCCTTTTCCAATAAAATGGACGGATTGAAATTGAAAATGACAAGCGATAAGGGTTTAGCGGACGAGAAATTGTTACGCGTGTCCATAGGATAAACCAAGATGATGTTAACCGCCGCCAAGTTTGCGAAAACCTCTTGTTCTAGTGGCTCATGAGAAAATGATCGAGTGGTTTTGTATTTTTAAAGTTCTTGAATTCAAATCCAGATTATTACTAATAACTAACAGTTGTCGTTAAAAAATTATTGTGAAAACATATGATTAGGTAAGCTAGGAAATTTGGGGCAGCGCGTTGCACGGCTTTAATCGTTGCGATTACGTTTGTTATTAGCACGATTTCGTTATGCTACTTTAATTGAGTTGAATCCATAACTGCATAATTGAAAATGAATACCATAAACATGATAATGATAATGATAAAGTTTAAAAGTTTTTCATATGAAATAGTAGATGCTAAAAAAAGGAAACCAAGTTTGTCATATAAAATATATATTTATTATCAAGTAGTAGATGCTAAAAAACGAAGCAAAAAAAATCATTTAAAAAAAGAATAGTGGACCAAATCTAAAGTAGGCCTAAAAAAATAAATCTAAAGTAGACCCGTATTTAAAAGTTTTAAAGTGGCACAATGGAATTAAAGAGAGCCCAAAAATTAAAAATGGAAACGCGTGGCTACAATCATAGCGATTACGTTTGGTGTTGACACGGTTTTGTTATGCTAGTTTTGGAACCCATAATCGCGTATTTGAAAACTAATACCATTACCATGATAAAAAGTTTGTCATATCAAATACATATATTTAATTAGGGGTGAGCATAGGTCAGTTTTGGCTCAAAACCGAAACCCGAACCGCTCCGTTTGGTTTTTAGAAAACTAAAACCATTGGATTCGGTTTTGTTTAGGTTCGGTTTCTATTTTTTTCTTTTAATTTTTTTTTTATAAAGTTTTTAGCTATAAAAAAAAAGGGGTCGGTGTTTGGATGGGAACATTGACGATGAAATTAGCAGTAAGAGGTGTAACATCCATGGAAGGTAACTTATGAGATGAATGCATAACTGTGATATCTGAGTTTTCTTAATTTGTATGTTAATTTGTCCAAACCGCTTAACCCGTGAATGATATGGCATCATCCAATCTAGTTATTAGTTTGAAAAGGGTGCATTTGACTTGGTTCAAAAGCTGGTATTTGAAAATCGGTTCAATTATCTCAACTTGCTAAAAGGCCGAGTCTTTTCTTAGTTTCTTGGTTGATATGGTCTGTATCATTGAATGGCGCACATCAGGGTGGTTTCAGGAAAAAATTTCAAAGAGGGCAAATTTAAAAAATTTATGAAAAAAAAATTCAAGAGTAGGCAAAATTTTAAAAACCCATAGGAAAATTTTAAAAAACCTATGAAAAATTTAAAAATACATGGCAAAATTTAAATTTCGAGGGTGGGCATTGCCCCCCTTGCCCACCCTTTAATACCGCCCATGGCGCACATAATACATATAAATCAACAGCTTGAACCAGGGTAATCCTTTTATAAAAAAAAAAAATCAGCTTGAGCCTTGTAAAAATTCTCATTTTTCATATGGTCGTTGGCGTAATTGCTTGGCTATTATAGGTGTTAATTCAATGTGCTTGTGTAAACTAAGAGTCATAGATATAAATATAAAATAAATTAAAATATATTTGGTTCGGTTTTTGAGTCCGTTTTTGGTATATGAATCGAAACCCAAACCGATCCGTTCGATTTTTAGAAAACCAAACCAATCGGTTATTCGGTTTGTTATGCCTTGAAAAAATTGATATGCAACTATTGCAGTGCTGTTGAACAAACTGCTAGTTTGAACTGGGATCGAGGTCATCGAACATGATAGAAGTTTTTGAAGGTATTTGGGTAAATTTAATAGATAGGGATGGGGGCTTTTTTTTAAAACGGTTTTTCCATGAGCTTTTCTTTATAACCTCTTTGGGGCTTTTTTAAAAAAAAAAAAGAAGCCCAAACCCTAACTTCCAAAGAAGGTTAATTTTTGTTGCAAGAGTTTTTTTTTAAAGCCCAATCTTCTACCCCTTAAAAAGCCCTTGAAAACATGTCTTTAAGGTTGTAAAAGAGTTGGTAACCAAAAATAAAATTTCAAGGTGTGTTCGGGCAGCAGAAAGAAAAAAGCCCACTCGGACTGGGCTTGTGCTTTTCGACCCACAAGAACCATAAGGCTGGCTTGCATCTCGGCCCACAGAGAAAATGATTTTCTCCCCACCATGAATCCAACAGCAGCTAGCCAGCTAGTCACTTTTCTTTTCTCTATTTTAATTTTTCATTTTGTCTTTGCTCATATCATAACTTTGCTACCCGAACAACGTCACTTCATATGATCATCATGTTGAATCGAATTTCGTCCATTTTAGCTCCGATTAAGCCTCAAAAGCTTTCATGTCACATGTTCGATCTACAAAAAGGCTCGCGAAGCAATAAGAGACAAAACGTAACAAAAAGGCTACAAAATACAACCAAACAAAGGGTATTGGCCAAAAGCGCATATGTAAAACATGTATGAATAGGGCGATATTAGCGCGCATTCGAGAAAGAACTTTTAATGAAAAAAAAAAAAAGATTAGAGTAGAGTATTATACTAAGAACGCTTAGAAATCATAATCAAATTGGGAGGCATAAAACATTGAAATGGAAAAATACTTAAAATCAACGGTATTGTCGGCAGTCCCTCCAATTTCGTTGTGTGCATTTGAGACAGAACTTTCAATCAAAAATACACCACTTCATGATAAAATTCGAAAAAAGGTAAGAAACTTTAAATAGAGTCAGAAACCAAAATAATATTATGATTAGATTAAAGAACAATAATAATAATAAAATCCTATTATTTAAATCAGTCTGTAAGCCATTAGGGCTATGGTGTTAAAGGCTCCGAATCTTCGCGTTGGAGATTCGTTGTGAAAGTCCAAATTGTTGGAGGTAAAAAATGGTTCGGTGTGAAAGTTCTAAAGAAAACTTGATATTATTATTTCAATGTTTTTCCGATAGTTTTCTCTCGATGATTTTCAAGTGAAAGAATGAAGTCCTTTTATAGACCTTCAAAATCGAACTATTCTAAACATATCCCTATCTAATAATTACAACGGACGAAAAATAAAGAAAAGGAATCTTGCATAATTGAATCAAACAAAAAACTTTTATAAAGAACTACAGTATGTTGTTGGCAATTATTGTTGATGTGTCATAGTTGTGTTGTCTCTGTTACTCTAGAATCTTGTTATACGTCACTACTTACGTCTGTCTTCTAGAAATCTCTGTGTGTACTGCTAACGCGACAACTTAAAACTGAGAAATGGACATGGTTTGAAACAAGGTTTGGGCTGGAAATGGTCTTATACAACACACTAAATAGGCGATGCACCATCCTTGCTGCTACGTACGTTGACCTTGACTGAGAGTTGTGTTTGGAATTCATGTTTCCGTGGTCGTCATTTTTAATTCAAAAGTAAATTTGTGAGTCCGTAAAATCATCCAATCGAATAAGTAAATTTGTTTTTTGTTAAATATTTGCTTTTCAACAATAACAATACGTCAATACCCAAGCCCGTCTGACGGGGGTATGAAAGAGGCAAGATGTAGACAGTCATTTCTCTACCCGAGGATAAAGAGGCTACTTCAACGAAGATCTCCGGCTGTTAAATATCTGCTTTACATTTGGAAAACGTATTCTGTTATCCATTTTGCCCTTGTGTTTGGTGTGCATAAACTGAGATCTCTCAAGACTATTTCAAGCTTCAAACAAAATGGATGCGAGTATAAGCGTGTGTCGTCACCACGATGTTTCACCAGCTCAACGTTAAAAAACATAACATTTGAAGTATGGTAAATAAAAGAAGATAATATACAGGGTAGGTGATATGTACACTGTAAAAGTTTGTGATCTACAACATGTTCAAATAGTACACTGCACATTGTAATTTACTTCAGAGTTTGGATGGTGGCATTCTCTTGGTAATACATACCTGGTGGCCTCATACTACATTTTGAAACTCAAATCTACCATAGAAGTAATTCAACCGAGTCCCGTAATTTATATTTACTGGAAATCTAGTTCATATCATCGCTACCATGCACATTTTACAAATTTTTTGCTACTTGTATAATCACTTGCTTGAGACCATTAGCTTTGTCTAAAAATACAAATGACCAAAGAATCATGATATGCAAAAATTAGTTTTATCAAGTCCATCTTTGCCCTCTGTTCATTCTTCTTCTTCGTATCAAATATATTCGACCATAAACCCACCTTTTCCCTGGTCTTGCTACGGATCTCTGCACATAAAATATAAATATAAATATACTAATATGATTTAAAAGAAATGCTAAAAACCCTAAAGTAATAAAATTCTTGAATTGCTCTGGGGACTCTGCAGAACGAAGTTGGTGTAGGATATTCAACCTAAGAGCACGACGTTTAGTGTCCAGTGGCAAAGATGCAAAAATAAAACAAAAACAAATATAAACGACTATGTAAGTTATCATAGATAACACGAGCAGTCTCTACCCTCGGGTAGAGGTAAGACTGTCTCCATCTCACCTCCCCCATACCTCGCTTGTATCCAGATTGGGTACATTTGTTGTTGTAACAAGAACTAATTCCCTTATCCAAACAAGTTTTACGCAATAACTTTTTGCTTATTCTAATAACATGTTCCTAAAGAATGATTCTTGAATACAGCAATTACCTCAACTTTGGTGCGGAATTCTAATAAGCATTCACACACATGACATTCGGCTTTATGTGGGGAATTATTGAACTTATTCGATCTCACGAAAGCAAATACCTACAAATTAAAAAGACACTTCAAGCTGTAAATAAAGGCATCAAGAGCCACTAAAACAAAGAAAAACCAAAACGTTCAGACAAAAGGGAGTTTTAGTTCAAACTAACCTCCTCCCCGCAATTTGGGCATGCACCTTTAATTGCAACCAAGTCATTTTTCCAAAGGCCTTGAAGTGCTCCAACTGCTCAGAATTAACAGAAGAAAATGCATATATAAACTATAAAGTAATTGATTTTGAAAAATGACGTTTTGAAGTAATAAAATGTAAAATCCTATCCTAACAGATACTTTTTTTTTCCTAGTAAATCTTCACAATATTCCTGTTGATATTTATGATAAATTGATAACATAACACATATAAAAGTAAATTAACCATTACCAGAAGCAGAGGCAACTGGATAGCCAATCATGGACCCCAACATCATTACAAGCATGCCATTCATCATGGCGATAAATTCAAGCATGGGAGCTTGACTACTCGTGGCAAATCCAGAATCTAGCGCATCTTTGAAGGCTTGACCAATAGTGTAGACAACGGGCACTAGACAAGCTGAACTTCCAAATCCAAGAAACAATAACCACACACTTGCTAATGCAAAAACCTGAGCAGGATCTTCCTGCCCTACATCCACGTCATACAACGTTTTAGTGGATGAATAGTTAATTTGTAAATTAAAAAAAGAGAAAAACAAAAAGTGGAAAACAAAATTACCTCAGCATCCGCATAAGTTGAGTGTTGCCTTAAACTGCAACGTGGATACTTGACAACATACTTTGAACCATACCACCGCAGCTTTAACTGTTTCAATTTCCCGTTCTCAATAAGTATAGTAAATGAATATAAATAGCGACAATTGTAAAAAGGTGTTTGAGATTACCTCTACTCTATCAAACATGTCATCAACTATCAATGGCTTCCCGCTATAATATGCATCCCGCGCCTAATTCAAGATGTTTCAATAAAAATGTGAGGAACATCGAACAGTAAATATATGGAAGACAAACAAAACAACATGGTACCAGTTAATTCATGAATCAGCTTTAAAAGGATTTTTTTTTTTAATCATGGTTCTGTAACATGGTAAAAGTGGTTGCGTTACTCAGAAACACATTTACCCACTTAAACAGTAATTTATTGTGCAATACTAGACATGCATTGCATTAGTTACTGCTTCCTATCAAATGGTGCCACATCCACCCATGAATGAAATCATAGTTGTCTCTTATTAGTTGGGACATTGCACTTTCATCATGATAATGTATTGATGGATAGTGTTGATTTTGGTCAATGTTTAAGTCACTGTGAAGAGTGGATCATTGCTGTTGTTAAATGTTTAATTTGTATTGATGGTTGTTAGCCAGAAGCAAACTCACGTCTATTTATTATGACGCAAGGAAGGTTCCTAAAAGCCACTTGGCATCATCTTATTGGCATGCATCATCTTTTGGCGCAGGTGTCAGCTCTTGGCAATATTATATCACGACCAAAACCTTGTGTTCTTCCTCATGATCTCTCTCAACCTATGTTCCCCATATCTCCACTAAACTAAACTGCCCTCCTCTCCCTCAAACGTCAAACCACTCTCCATTATTGCATTATTTTCTCTCTGATTAAAACGAAGTGGGGAAACCCAGTCTCACATCAAAAATTCTGCAATTGAAGAACTAGGGGACTTAACAACCCACCTTCAAAGCTCAAACTCTAGAGTAAGTTCTCTTCCCAACAACTAAAACTTTCTATTAAAATTGCTTGCTGGAACTTTTTGATTAGTCCCGTACAATGTTGGTTGGTGCTTCAAGGGGCCATTACCAAGTATCTTTATGAAATTTACTCATTTTTTGTACAGAGCAATGAATTCGAAAAATAAATGATTCGTCCACATAATAAGGATCAGTTATATTGTTGAATGACTTTACATAGTGTGTTTGATGTATCATGTTTTGTTTCAAGGTTGTGGCAGTCTGTCCACTGGGTCTGCAAATGAGTCAGATAGTGAGTGACCAGATTAAAATTCTATTCTGTTTTTGGTGAATAATGTGTCAAATTGTTTAATTCAATGGGTTTGCTTAATGTGTCAGCTTCACTAGAGGTGGCAAGATGAGCTCGTTGGGTAGCCGGTCAAAAGGAGTCATTTTTTATTCGAGTCAAAACGGGTCAGGTTGATTAAACACTTTTTTGGTCCCTTTTATTTATATTTATAAATTATGCGTGCTTAAACTAACAGTTATGCTAAACGCTACTATTACATCATTAATTTAAATAGTTGAAAAACACCATTTAGGAATTAGAAGGTCGTAGGCATTAAAATTGGACTTCAGGTACCTTTAAACTATTTTGAAGTGTTTGACCATTCCTCATTATTGCAACCTTTTAGGTCTTCTTTAACTACTCTGATTGATATAAAAATAAACTTCCAAAATTAATATACAATTTTGTGATTGTTTTTCCTTATTTCAACAATGCCATGTTTTTTATTGATATATTTGAGCTATTTGTTCAATCACCTAGCTAGACTGACTTTTTTCCAGTATTGGAATGCTTCCTTCCAAACTACGGATAGGCTACCGGGCTTTGCACTTCGGCCCGTGAGAATACCTTAAAGGATCAGTTGGTGATCTTAAATGGGAATACAAAAATCCTACCATGTAAATCTTTCATAGAAGCTTAAAACCTTCCAATATTTTTAATATCCAGCACGTTTTTAGTAGACTTTAAAAAGGCCTTGCTTTGACCATTGAAGAACATCATGTTGAATCAGACCAACAGAAACTCATCAACATTTGTTACAAAAGCATAGAAACCTGTTGTCTTTCATCAAAAGATAGGCTTCTTTCCTTTTCTTAGTCGATATGTTACATGGAAAGAAATGTAACCTAGGAATTGTCTTCAATATGAAATCTTGTGTCGAACTAACTTGCAAAAACAGGGTATGCGAAATAAGGTATTTATTTGACCTTCCTTTGTATGTTGACAGTGTTATTTAATGATATGGGACTCATAGGAAGAAAAAAAAAGCTATCAGTCTACCACCTATGTAGTCAATTACGGTGAGATCCCAGTGGGATTTCGGTCATTGACTGGGATCCCAGTCCAAATTTCGTTCCCTAATTTCGTTTCCGAAATTTTCAGTGATATTTCGGTCCAAATTTCGAAATCCCACCGATTTCGGTCCAAAATTTCGGTGGGATTTCGGTTTTCCATTTTATTTAATTTTTTTATTATTATTTTTTTGGTCCAAACTTAAACACAACATAATAAACACTAACTTTAACAAGTATTATCACTAATCTATCAAATATCGACACTTTTAAGCTTGACATTTGATATTTGTATCAAGTAAAATTTCTATTTTCTGAATATTAAATTTACCGAAATCCCACCGAGAAGGCGAGAAAACCGATTTTTCATATCCCGGTCCTTGAACGAAACACTCAAATTTCGGTCCTTTACTACATAGTCTACTACAGATGGTGAGGTTCAAGATGGAAGTCTCTTTTTGGTAAAAAGTATATGAAGGAATTTGGAAGGGATACATGTCTGATGTACAATTTTTATACTTTGATGGACCTTCCTTTAATATCGTGATGCACCACAAATTATTGTTGCATCACGGAGTAAAAAAGGTGCTTCAGACACCAAGTGTGAGCACCAGAATCTTTCATACACTTTCAACCAAAAGGAGACTTTTCTCTTGATCCTTCCCCCTACTACATAAAAGCCGTAATAATCATATAAAAATAGAACAAACGTTTCTAGTAGACTTTCTAATCGTGTGTTTTCTTCTCATTTTGTAGCAAGACTTTCTAGGGGACTTATATGGAGTTGTTGTTTAACTTCAACTATATTCACTTAAAGAGAAAACGTGTTAATGTAGTAGCTAGCAAGTCCCAAGGGTTTCTTTGTTCTAGACTTATATATAATCCATAAAGAACGACTTAACTCAAAATAGTCACAAATGTGATGGCTTTATTCATTAAGTCGCTAACTTTTCAATATTTTTCCATAAACTGTTCATTCAGCAAATAAAACAAACAACAATATTCATAAAGAAAGCACCTAGTGTTCAAAAAACAGAACATGCCGCATATAGTCGTAATTCGGTCAATTGAAATCCTAATCTAACTACAACAATATATATATAGATAGATAGATAAACACATAACAGCTTCAAGTAGCATCTATTGAATCAAAATCCTAACACAATAATAGTTGAAATTCAAATGTTCATTATAAATTATAAATATAGATATAGATATAGATAGATACATACTTGACGATATAGGGCTTCTAGTGTTTCTTGACGGGCGCTTTCAATTGGGCCAACAAATAAACAAGAAGGTCCTTCAACTAATGATCTAGAGGAATGCTTTCGGTTATCTCTATCGCCTTTAATCGAAAGTCCGTTGTTGTTGGTGCTGTTTTTACAAGAAATACGAGCCAGCTGAGACGGAGCTAAGGTCCGGTTGTTTCTAGAAAGCTCGACGACTGTTGAGCCGATTACGTGAGGGCACGGCACGTTTGAGCTACTTCCGGCTGCCATATTTGTGATAGATATTTTTATTAGTATTATAACCGGTGGACTGGTGGAGTATGCGTGTGGCGGTGTGATGGTGGTCACGGTGAACAAGTGCAAGTATATGAATGTTTTGTGAACGCAAATTTGGACTTCAATTTTTCTGTGGTCACCATTGGTTTAGGCCTTGATAATGAAATGGTCGAAAACGGCCTTTTTCAGATTTTTTAATTTCTATCGTTATGTAACGCTTTAGCCAACTCTTATCTATCACTTCTTTCTCGTTATAACATTAACATTAACATTAACATTAACATTAACATTAACGTCACATCATTTATTTTTATTTTTTTATTCATAGTAAAAATAACTATCAACCATACATCTTTCTCACATCTTTTTTAAAAATTAAAAATTATTTTTTACTTGTAGTATATATATTCTCTCTTGTGTTATTTTTAATAATAAGATAAAGATTTACATTGATGAAAATCTCTACTTCATGTGAGAAAACTTATAAGGAAACACTCACCTCTTTTTCTCACCAAAAAGCACCTCGTTTTTCCTCAAGAAAACATTTTAAAAATTTTTCATCCCAACCGATTTCTTAAAATAAAAAAAAAAAAGCCTTGAAAACAACGGTTGACCTTTTCATATGAGGAATCAAGTTTAAATCCTGCTAACTATGATTTTGTAGATAATCAGGGTAATCAAGATAAGAAAAACCTCATCCCCATTTATATAAGATTATGTTTTCATATTTTGCAGTATATTAGGTTTAGAATATTTAGTATTATTATTATGGGAAATGATATATCTTATTAAAAAAAAATAGCCTAAAAATCATTTTAACAACTTGATTACTTGAAAGTGTTATCCATTAATTTTCTCTCCTAATCTCATCCTTTGATTTTACAAAGTGTCATGATCAAATTGTTAAGAGGATTTTTAAGTCGATTATTTAGGAAGATATATCACGTTCCTATTATTATTATTATTATTATTATTATTATTATTATTGACCTCTCAAATAAGCATATATGCAACCCTATATATAGATTGACATGTATCATCTCAAAACCCTAATGGACCTTTATCAGTTTATACATTGAATCACATAATCACTTTTATTTAATTAACAATATTATTCTATTATTTAACAAAACGACGATATTGAATATCTTCTAACGAGTTTTTAGTATTTTTGACAGTTTGTTGAAGGTTTTTAAACCAGTGTTATGAACTATTTATGATATTCGTCGGTAGTGATGATGAGCGGTGAATGAGTGTATTGTATCTAATAATCATAAATATGGTTGGAAGCTGGACCATGGTCCTTAAGTCATGGGGTAGGATGCATAACGCATATCGTCCTAAAATGTCCCATCGACTTTCACCATTTCACCGTTTAATTAAACCTGTTATTATTTTGTACCCATAATTATAACTTTTGAAAACAAAATATCAAACAATAAACCTGCTTATAGAATACATTAG
>JAOXNX010000019.1:2490245-2500245 GCA_028566075.1 Solidago caesia | reverse complement strand
CGCTCCTAAAGGGGGGGTACGTGGACTGCCCCTGTTCCTTTGTCGTATGCTGTCCAGGGTTACTTTTCCGTATACCCCTTTAGGAGCGACCGTCGCTCCAAAAGGGGTGGTAGGATTACATATTTAGTGGTCGGGGTACATGTGCCCTTTAAATATACAAAATTTGAATTTTTAATAAATGTTAGACTTAAGAAGAATGCATGTTGCTAAAAAGTTGCATCACATGTCAAATTGTCAATTGAAGACTTCTTCAATCTTAGTTTTAATTTTAATTATATAAGTAAATATATATATCATCTTCTTTGACCCAAAAGTATAACATTTGACTCGTTGATCAAAATGTTTAATCTAGCTATATGATTTATAATAAAAAGGAAAGTTAGATTAACAGTTGCACCATTTTCATGTTTTGTTATATACTAGATTTTAGTACTGTATATAGACATGGTAATAAAAATATTAAAATATTTAAAATTGTTTTTATATATACTAATATCTATACTAATATATAAAGCAAATGACCCCCTTAATTTTTTTAAAAGATGGTTTGATATACCAAAAATGCCCCTCACTATTTTTTATTATTCTAAACATCTCCACTTGATATATCTATAATACCCTTAATGAAATTAATTTATAACATTTACCCTTAACTCCTAAAATAACTACATTACACCATTTACATCAATAACCTATACTACTTGCCGCCACCACTACCACCCATCACCACCACCACTACCCGTCGCCGCCACCACCACACTATTGCCGTTACCGCCGCCGCCGCATTGCGCGGATACCCTTTTAGTTTTATACATATATATACATCATTTAATTTTAAAACTTAAAGAATTACATGGGCGATGTCTAAAGGTATAAAAGGAATATGTTTAATTATCAATTTACTTGTTTGGTTAATGAATTTGGTTTTGAAAATGAGAATCAAACCCTTCATATAAAATATTTTTTAAACCCATTACCTTTGGTGGGTTTATGAAAATCCATTCTCATTCCAATAAAACTCTAACCGATGGTGATTCATAGGGTATAAACCAAACACTTCCTATGATATCTTAATAAATAAATATAAATTGTGTGTAATCATAATATATTTAATTAATCTTATAGATTAAATTTAATGAACTGTTGAAGTTTTTTATATATGAATGTACAGCTTTAGGTAAATTAAGCTTAAGTTAAAACTAATAAGTTATAGAATTCTTTTATATACAAGTACAACTTTATTAAAGTATTATAACTTATAAGTATATATGATTATAAAAGTATGATTTGCCAAAATCCAGTTTTTCAGATTTTGAAGTATTTGGTATCATATACAGTGGTAGATCCATAAATTTGTCTTAGGGAATGCAATTTTTTATGACTACATAGTTTTTCTTTGGATGATTTCGGGTTTCATTTTTTGCTAACTTATCGAGTCTGCTTTTATTAATTAAATTGTACATTTACTATTCTAATCATTTAAGAAGGTAAAATTTACTTTGAAAAAAAGAAATTATATTTATCGTAATAGTTGTTCAACAACTTCACATGAATTAAAAATTGCATACCATATTTGATAGAGATCGTAAAAACTAATTGTACTAAAATGTTTACTGCTTATCCCCAGCCACCTGTCATCATCGTCAAGTTTAAAGGTTTGGATAGCTAAAATCAGCTAACCATTTTCTTTTCCTTTTTTTTGTTGTTGTTAAAGGTATGCATTGATTTTTGTGAGGATGTGCACTCTTAACAACCGCTTCACATGTAAATTAAAATTAAAACTTTTAACACTAGTAATTTGTCTCACATGGAATGCAATTGCATACCCACCGTTCCATATACATACACGAAAATCCATATATTGTAATGGGCCTTTTAATTTAATTTTGTAAAATCCTTATAGCCTTCATCAAAAGTCGAGTAATAGATGTGTAAATTGTATACTTGACTACTTGTATCCATTATCTCATATCCCACGACCCATTAACCACGGCCGGTTATACGCATTGACTTTAATTCGCGTCCTTTCTCATTTTGGCTCATAACCTACGAAACCTAAATAAGGGTCTGTTTCTATGTTTACTTATAATCTTGCATAATCATCTTTTAAGAAATAAATAAAAAATTTATGTTAAGACAAATAATAGTTTTTAACTCAAAACCTACGAAACATTTTAATTGTTTTTTTAATAAAAAAAAAAAAAACGTTTTAATGGTTTATAACTTGTTGTAGAAACTAGAAAAAGATAAACCAAATACAATTCTCGTATATATACAAAACTAGATAGGTTTACAACTTTACATACCCCGTCTTTAAATCCATCCTCATACATATAAGTGACAGAACTAATCATAAAGAACATCTAGTCAAATAAGTGACACCTCGGGTCGGGGTTGCTGAGGGTCATCCCAGGCTGAGTTTCGGGTTTTGTTATCTAAGATTTATTGACCGTTTAAAAAAATAAATAAATTTGACACACTCTACTTGGAACCCTATATTAAACCTTAAGAGACCGTTTGGTGGAAAAAAATTTAAAATTTACTATGTTAACATAACAAAAGGGAAAAAATTCAAATTACATTCCACCAAATTCTCATATATTCTAGAAACCAACACATCCTTAAATCTTCATTAACTAGCTTGATCTAAACTATGCCCGTTAATTAGCTGAAAATTTATCTAACGGCTGCAAACTATGCATGGGGTAAATATGTAACGAAAAAAAAAAACCGATGTACAACCCAACGCATTAAAAGGGTACCCTAAAAATAAGTAAAAAAGGTACATTTCTCCTAACTCAAACACCCCTAATAAATAGCCTTATTTTGAACCGACAACCATATTTTGTACATTTGTTGGATAAGTTAGGCCTTTCATGATTGATAATTTTACTTTCTATAAATAAAAAGTATATTGTGTGCCCAAAAATGTATGAGTTTAATTCTAGTTCACTTTTAATATAACATTAAAAACATATATATTTTTTATTATATACAACGTAGTAAAGTTTAATACTTAAGAGTGTTGATTCGTTACTATAACTTCGACGCTAAACCCAAGTTAGTAATTTTTTTAATTTGATGTGCTCAATTAGTTGGCAATTTTGCATAAACCTTATTTAACATAATGCATATGTGACAATAATACCAACTCAGCTGGTTGAGTCATCAGGTTTTACACTAGAGGCATGAGTTCGATCCTCGATAACCCTAATACCAATATAAGGTGGGGGCCTAAAGTGGTTTTCCTTATGATGTCTACTCAGCATTAGATATAGCAGGATCTGGTTAATATAACTGACTATCCTGGTATGCGTAAGCCCTCACCTTTGAATGGTGGAGATATGATCTATTCGTAAGTTGCCGTTACAAAAAACATAACGCATATGCATTGCTCAAACAAAGCCAACTAGTTTGTTAGCCAACTCGTTTGTTTTTACTCCTTTTGGATCATTAAAAAACCATATAAGTCTGGTATAAAATAGTTATTATAGGATGACAAAGTTTGTCGTACAATATCGATATTTAGGTATTCCATTATGAAGATTTTATTGGTGAACTTATAAAAGTGTTTGATTAATATTCACGACTCAATCTCTACCATCAAATAGATATAAATGCAAATAAATGTCATGATGGAAATACAATAAACCGTCGGATCCGGTTATCCACGATCTAAACCGGGTCCACATGGATCCAACGGGTCACAACCAGCAATATGAACAAGAAACTTTTTAAGTGGCCCCACACAATCTATTTTTAATCATCAACTTTTACTTGACTTAATTTACAAAACAATGACAATTTAAAACCATCAAAATTACATAATTGCCCTCCTAATATCCATGATTTCCCTCCATAAGTACCCCACACTTCTTGCCTTTTTCTCTTCATTCCCTCAAACCCAACATCACTTTCTCTCTTAGCTTTTTGTCCCTAGAAAACCATATTGAAACATGGCTAAAACAATGCGATTTATAAGCGGCATTGTCTTCTTAGTTGTCTCAATTTTATCGATGACCGATGCTCGAATCCCCGGTAACTATGCCGGTGGACCGTGGCAAGGTGCTCATGCTACGTTCTATGGTGGTAGCGACGCATCCGGTACAATGGGTATGTTATTGTTAAATTCTACACTTACTAAGATAGGAACATAGACTGTAATTTTACTTTTTTTAAATTTTGTCACATAAAGTTTTGGTCTAGCTAGCAGTATTCGAAGTAATTAACGTTACAATTAATAGGTTATTTGTTCAAGTTCCATCAGTGACAAATGTGCATTTTAAAAAACATTTTCTAAGGACACCGATAGGCCGCCAACCCCATTGGCTTTAGTTAAGTTACTAGCTAAAAGTGACAAATTTTCTTTTCTATTAATTATTTCATATATATATATATATATATATAGGTGGTGCTTGTGGATACGGTAACTTATACAGCCAAGGATATGGGGTTAACACGGCGGCATTAAGCACAGCGCTATTTAACAACGGGCTTACTTGCGGCGCATGCTTTGAAATCAAATGTGTTAACGACCCAGGATGGTGTCACGCCGGAAGTCCCTCTATATTCATCACAGCCACCAATTTTTGCCCACCGAATTTCGCCTTACCAAACGACAATGGTGGTTGGTGTAACCCTCCTCGTACTCATTTCGATCTTGCTATGCCCATGTTTCTTAAAATCGCCCAATATCGTGCCGGCATTGTTCCCGTTTCTTACCGCCGGTATGTTTTATTACTCGATCTCCTGCCCTTTATTTACTGTTTTTATTATGTTGGATTATGTTTTAATTTGCCAAGTATTTGATATGAATGAATCCTTTAAGAATATATTTATGATATTTGACATAAATACCTCTGGAATATATTGTTGTACAGAATGTTACTAATTTACTATTTAGTGGTTACATCTTAAATATGGTCTCCTCTACACTAAAAAAAAGCATTAAATTAAAAAGAATATAAAGTTGTAAGTCTAGTTTGACTTTAATATTTCTAGGATACCATTCACTTTTCAAAGGGTCACTTTATTTATCCCCCCATGTGTAAATTTATCCAAAATAATGATTTTGGAATATTTTTATGAGAAAATAGAATAGATTGGGTGCGAATTGCAAATCCTCAATGGTACGATCAATGGCACGTGATAGGAGTAAAGTTTGTAGGTCCAACCGCACTTTTGTTGTATTAGTATTAGGATCACGTCAACACCTTAATTAATTGATAAAGTTAACGCGTTTGTCGTGCAAATAATTGTAAATCATGTTAATTATTTATGAAAAATAATTTTTTTTTTGGGAATTAACAAAATGACTTTTGTGTTTGTGATTTTTTGCTCCAGAGTCCCTTGTAGAAAGGCAGGAGGGATAAGGTTCACAATCAACGGTTTCCGTTACTTCAACTTGGTTTTGATCACCAATGTTGCCGGTGCCGGTGATATCCAAAAGGCATGGATAAAAGGCACGAAGACTAACTGGATGAGCATGAGTCGTAATTGGGGTCAAAACTGGCAATCTAACGCTGTTCTTACCGGTCAAGCACTTTCAATCAGGGTCACAGGGAGTGACCGCCGAACATCCACCTCATGGAACGTTGTACCCGCCAATTGGCAGTTCGGCCAAACTTTCACTGGGAAAAACTTTCGTGTTTGAAAAAGATCGACACTTTAGTTTCTATTTGAACTAGGTTTTTAATGAGCGATTGACTTTTCAAACCATCGCATTTGGTGTTTTTTTAATACAAAGATATCATCGTACTTGTAAAAATGTAAACCTTCACAAAAGTTGTCGATCTATCTTAGACAACAAAATTGCAAGGTATGATGATCTATATTGTTATAATAACTAGGGTTCAAAGCCCGTGCGTTGCACGACATGGATAAATTTCAATTGTTTTCATAGAAATTTTGTTCATTCTTCTCGATCTTTACAAAAACCCAAATCAAACCACATATATAATACGATGTAAAAAATAGTCTAAGCAGATAATGGTTATCACATGCACACATCCCAGACCAAAAAGGCCAAGTGTCTAGATTGGTATACAGAAAGAAAAGAGAGTAACTGTCATTTAACAAACATCAAAGTGAACTCAACCACTAGGGATGCACTTCTCTTGTTTGAGCTCAAACCTTAGTACTTTGTTTGGAAGCCAGTCTGGTATAGGAAAGGCTGCCAGTTTGATATCACGTGTAGATGAGTTTCATCAGCAGGGTCAAGGGGATCTATCCACATCTAATTGCATAAATAAAGTAGTTCACAAAGACTTATTTGTATTTGGCCTAAATAATCATGATAGATTACTATTCACTAGAAAGATAATGGTGGTGGCGGCGGCGGTATGCTGGTGGCAGCGACGGCGGCTGATGGCGGTGGCGACGACAACGAGTAGTGTAGGTTATTGATGTAAAGGTAATTGATGTAAAATGATGTAGTGTAGTTGTTGTAAGAGTTGAGGGATAGATGTTGTAAATTATTTCATTAAAGGTATTTTTTGCGGGTTATGTTTGTTAGGTGTTATGTGTGTTGATTTTATATGGGCAATTTAGGTAGAAAGGTTCATCATTTGAGAAATGGGGGAGAGATCATATGCTTTATATAATATTATAGATTATAGATAACTACTATCATTCTTTCTCAAACGGAATATTTGTAGGCAATTGCAAATTACAACTAAAGTCTTGCAGTCCTTTACTTTAACACAACACCACTAAACTCCACCATTAATGATTGGCTCGGCTTTAACTAAAAACACTGCAATTGGGAGTAAAGTGTAAAGCAGTAAAGTAAAGAACGATATCTCTGTAAATGGCATTACCTCCCCATAGATAGAATTCCTCGTACATGCTTAACATCCCTGAATTTCACCTTTAATGGTTTATACAACCTCTTTCCTTTCTTTTTCGTTCATAGGAGCTCTTCTCCCACCAGAAACACCAGCCACTTTTGCAACAAACCCTTTAATCCTTTATCAACCTGGTCTATTCTCACATTTTAAAAGGCAAGGAAAAAAAAGACTCGCCAATGGTAGAGATTGTTGTCAAGATCTTACCAAGTTTCGTTGCCATGAAAAATATCATAAACATATAAATTAAGCAGCCCAATAACCCTCTTTCAACAACCCTGTATCCCAATTTAGTTCAACAAAAATCACTTTCTATCAAACATTTCATCAAACATCTTTGGTGCATTTCTCAAATGTCGAGCTAGCGACTAGCGTCCATCTTCTGTTCTTCAACAACAGACTTGTCATTTATATCTTATACCATTTCAAAATCAAAGCGTCTATGTATTATTGTAACTAACGACAATTGATTAAGTAGTTGCCTTATATGATCAGTCATATGACATTTTAGAAGAAAAAGAAAAGAGGATCGATTCAATATACATGCCATATATCAAGTGAATGTATCATTTCATTTTACAACTGTTGAAAAAAATCAAAAAAGTGTTAAACGAATACCTTGTAAGCCCTTCATGAAGTAACATTTTTTTTTCTTTTGAAAATGAAGCAACCTGAAACAAAAATAAATAAATAGATACCAATTTCAAGCAAAGTCCTTTTATTAAAAAGTATATATATATATATATATTCAAATACAACGATATATATAATGAAATAGTGTCACTGAGGATTTAAGTCGAACACCATGAAAGCAACTTCCCATCAACCGAACAACACCAACGGTAAGCACGGGTAAGTATGCAAAAAATAGGTCAATAAAAATGCAGTCAATCAATTGATCTTATATATAATACAACACCTAAATTTTTCATGAAAAAAAAAAAACTACATTAAAAAATACAACGAAAAAAAACCCTACAAAAACAAATAATGAAAAAATACAACAAATTTCATACCTCGATGGAAAGTAGTAACTGACCGAAGAAGGAGAGGAGTCTTTGGCCGTGAATCATTTGCAGTATAGAGAAGAAAACGTAGGTAAGGGGCATGGAAAATAGATATAGATATATGGATCTTGTTAGTAATTGGGATTATGGTTAATTATAAGAATAGGTGAGAATATTTGATGGAGATATAGGTATAAATAGAGAGATTTCCAGGGGAAGTTTTAGGTGGGTGGGAAAAAAATACATTCAGGGATGGGAGGTCTGTTTTAATTAGTTAGGTATTAGATGCATGGGGGCTTAGGCGTAGGGTGAAATGGGCGATCGTACAAGACCCGATTTTTTAGGGGCCCAAATTTTTTAATTTCTTATATATATATGTAATATTGTGTTATATAATATTTCTAAATTTCATAAATAATTATGAGCATTCTGATCCGGTGATTAAGATGTTAGGTATGTGTCAATTTTGGTTATTATGCCACTAGGTTGAATTCATTGCTCCTAACCTAGAGGCGTTTTTCTTCCCACCAGTCCTAGGCCCAAAGTTCCTCAGGGCCGGCCCTGATTTAGATGAGTGCTATTAAAGCCCCCCATGTCCGTGCTAGATGTTGTCATCTAGTACTAGATGTTGTCATCGAACGATTGTAGCTTCCGGACCTATGATCCTCCACACAACATTTTGTCTCTCTCTCCAGCAAAGCTTGTGTTTGGTAGTGCAAATAGCGGGAGCTTAACGATTATAGAGTTGCCGGTATTGATTCAACCAGCATGTACATTGGCAAATTCCAGCTCATCAAAACCTGCCTGTTATTTTTTTCTTCGATAGGTTGTTCAGTTTGTCTATTACGTATCATTTACACTAGATTCTATGCAGGGATCTGATGTACATGTATGGAATCGTCTCTTACCTTTGACATAATGCGCTAAATGAGCTATTAAAATCGTCTTTTACCTATGACTTGTGAATTAATTCTGAAACTGAGGGAGACAACAAGAACAACATCAAGCATATGTAGTGGACCTAGCCGGAGCATGTTTCATTCTTTCGGCAATCACTAAGGAAAACACCAAGGTTCATTGTTTCTTTTTTCCTTTCTGGGTTACAATATCATAATATATGGTATAAGATCCAACACTATGTTAAGCCTATTTATATTCACTCATTGCAGAGTACTGATGCTTTTAAAAAGCTTAATTAGAGCAGATAGTATGTGAATAGTAGGGTTGTCAACCAACCCGTCGACCCGAAACCCGACCCGAAAAAAAGCAGGTTCGGGTTGGGTATTTTCGACCCGCCAACCCGAATTTTTTCAGGTCGGGTCCGGGTTGGGTTGTTGGGTTGTCAGGTCGACCCGGCAACCCGAATTTTATTTATTTATTTAAATTTATTTTTATTTTTTATGCTTTGAGGAGGGTATTTTGCCATCACACTTGCTTTACACGAATCCTGTTAAAACTGATCAAGCTTTAAATTTCAAAATGGTTAAGTCAGTAGTGAGCATGGAGAAGATACAGAAACACTTTGTCCTGGTTTCTTCTCTCTTCCTTCTGGCCGTCGATGTCCTCTTCTGTTTCTGTCTTGCTTTTCTCTGCTGTTCTTATTCTCTTCTTTCTGCTGGTGTTGTTAGAGTATATATATATGTATATGCTATCATATGCGTGAATGTGAGTGCATGTATAAAGGTGTGTGTGCGTTTGTTACATGGTATGTGTGTGTATATGCGTAGTGTGTGTTGAGTATGAATATATGTGTGTGTCATGAGTCATGACTGTCATCTGCACAAATATATAGATATACACGTTGCCTCTCTAATTAAATATATATATATATAGATAAGGCATGGCATGTGTAAGGGGGAGTGGTGGACACCAATTCTCACCTTTCAAAAAAATATATATATATATATATTATTCATTTGTTAATGGATCTTGTCTGTTATATATTATTCATTTGTTACTGTAAATGGATACACTGTATATATATTCATTTGTTAATGGATGTTGTCGGGTGATTATTCAAATTTTTATTTACGGTCATGTTATCAGGTCGACCTGCCAACCCGTCAACCCAACACGGGTCGGGTCAGGGTTGAGATTTCTGACCTGAAACTTTTAGTGGGTCGGGTTAGGGTCAGAGATTTTCGACCC
>JAOXNX010000019.1:2470196-2482841 GCA_028566075.1 Solidago caesia | reverse complement strand
GATACTTAAAAACGTCAACACGAGGTTGGTGAGTTCGTAGGTTTAGTTATGAACCAGTTTTATCCAAAAGACCAATGGAATCCTTTCGAACACAGTAAATCTATTTTTGTTTATAGAAAACCCATTTTTATTCCAAACAACTCTTCATACAATAGGATAAAACCATAGGTAAATCGTAGTATAATCCGTAGTAAGAATCCATAAGAAAAATGTGAGTATTGAGTAGATGAGCTTCAGTAAAATCATTACAAAACATTTCTACACTTCATGTGAATGTTTTACAAATTCTTAATAGAAAACATTTTACAATTATGGTACCGGGGAACCACCCCATTTGGTACCCTCTACCCTCTGTCGAATCAGGCAGAATACCGGGACATGTACTAAGATCACGGAGCATAGTACCAACGACAATCCCATATGGTATTCCCCTATTCGCAGTCGAGTAGTATGAACCTGAATCAATCAATCAATCAATCATAGAATACCGGGCGAACCGACCCCATTTGGTATTCCTCACTCTCGTCAGAGTGGATGCACGCAATCCCACATAACACATAACACAATCAATCAATCAATCAATCACGGCCCGAACCGATACAAGACCACAGAGCATAATATCGTCGGCCAACTTGGTACCAAGTAATGAACATAAATGAACGAGCTCAATCACACAGTAAGCTCAATCATAGAATACCGGGTGAACCGCCCCATATGGTATTCCTCACTCTCGTCAGAGTGGATGAACGCAATTCCATATACAACACACATAATCACACAGACAATCCATACAGACGCACCACACAATCAAACCACACAGACAATCCATACAGACGAACCGACTACATACATAAGTCCAACTAAAGCATTTTACTCCTGACCTCACATAGTTAGTACGTAAAACAAAATTTGTATTTACAACATAAAACAGTAGAAAACGGTTTTAGTGTATCTTTCCACCTCAAAAACTCAATAAAAAGGGGCTACGAAACTCACCTTGATCGTCGATAAGAAACAAGGTAAAATACAATATGATTAGTCCGCAATCGCCTCAAACGCCCAAGTCTCGTCCACAATAATCAATCAATCTAAATCAAACATAATCCCACATTAAGTCCATGTTTCAAAAGAAACGATTAAGTCTAAACTAGTGCTCCTAAGAAATGCCATTGAAACTCGTTTAATATGATCGTCCGTTCATTAAAGTTTATCAATAAAATATATTAAATCTCGTAATGTGTCGCTTTTAAACCTTGAATCATTTCATTAAGTACGTTAAATCATTTTGTTAACTTTAAAATTGTCAATCCATTCGTTAAGTCATTTAGCCTTTTCGAAAGCATTTTAAGTCAATAAGGAACGAGCAACGCACAACCGGAAACGTACGAAAAGTAAGATTTCAGTCTGAAATCGCGTTGAGCAAGTCAACTTCGCGTTGACCAGGTCAAACATGCCAAGCTCGCACGAACTTGGCTCAGTCAGACTCGCACGAACTTGACAAAATTGACATCGCACGAATTTGGAAATTGACAATTTCTTAGACTTCATTTCAATTTTTAATTGAATAAAAGCTGAGGGAATTCGGTATTGCTTTGGTTATAAGACACGTATGGTGAAGTTTTATAAACAACAATTTCATTTGTAATGACAAAACTCAAGTGTGTAAATATTTATGGTTAGTCGGTGCTTTATGTTTCATTCATCACACGCACATGACCATTGTCACCTTATTTTATTATATAAATTGTATGAACTAATGAGAATCGGTGGTGTTTTAATCTATAGAACACGTGTGGTGCAATTTATGAGCAAACAAATTTATTTGATAAGCAAAAGAAGAGATGCGAACTTGGATAAACCAAGATCGCACGAAGTTGGTTATTGGGGACGAGCTTGATTTTTGACTTGTAAAAACGACTCGTTTATGGCTTGAGAATCGACCCAAATGATAGATAAACATATCCCCTAGAGTTTTGATACGAAAAACGACCCGAAACATTCGATTTCGAAGCTCTAAAAATTGATCCAAAATTAATTCCGAAAATGAAAACTTTTTCATAAAAATTGATGGATTCAAGGCATTTCTAGGTTAGATCGAGATATTGATTGCTTAAAACACTTACGGGATGATCCAAGATCAAGATTTGATCAAAAGATTGCAAGAATTCTAGAGAGAGAAACTAGTGAGAGAATGTGATCTTGACATATGGATAAGAATGGAAAGGAATTGAGATATTTATATTCCTTAAACTCTTGCAAGTCTTTACAGTTCTATCCGGAAAATCTTTCGTTTTAAATAAGTCATTTGACCCGGAAATCATTTAAAACACATTACTGACACTAAAGTCTTTATTTTGAACCATTGTTATATTTTAATTTGGCATTTCATAAGACAACTAATACCCGATTACGAACACGCACTCGAACTATCCAGATCACAGAACGTCAAAATACGATCAAAACTTTATTTATTAAAACATAAATTGGTAAATTCTAGTTCTATTACAGACGACAGCGAACTGAGCCGCGACCGGACGGAATGTTCAGGTGACGGTTGTCACATATAACCTCACATATAATGATGATTTGATATATATACATATTTATTATAATTTATAATTGAAATGCAAGATATGTGTATATATTCAAGATATGTTTAGTATTTTTGGCAACCCAAATTAACCTATTACTAACTTATTTAGGGTAGTTAGAACTTAGAAGGAATAAAGCATCACAATGGTTCTACCAAAGACGCACCCCATTGTTTGGACAGCAGACCTGACTCATCAAGTAAACCACATTTTACCCAACGGGCCTCAAACAAATTTAAACACTAAGCATCACAGTAACATAGGTACATGTATAGAAATAAAACTTGATAATTTAAGGGCATGAAGTAAATACTCCTAGTATATTGTTCCAAAATGGAGCTAGCTTTTGGTAATTTACAGAAACACACAAACCACCTCCAGATGGCCAAGTGGCTAAAATGGCCTAGTGGCTAACATCCTCGTTAGTTTTCAAGATGTCTCAAGTTCAAAGTCAATAGGTACAATCATAGAGATGGTCAGAAGAGAGTTTGGAAACGGCTATGAAAAACTCCGTTTAGCCGGAGTCAAGACTTGTCTTCCCCCGTCCCCCGGATAACCCGATTAGGGAAAACCTCATCCGTTTACCATTTAATATAGGGATTAGTTTCTGAGAATGTAACTAACTATGACCAAATGGTCATAGTAGGAACAAACAAATATCTTGTGCATTTAAGGAAGAAACTTTGTAAAAATGTTCAAATCATGTAAAAGTGTATACGTGGCAAGCCATATGAGCCGCCACGTGCAAGTTTTTGATTGGTCGGTTACATGATTTGAACATTTTTACAAAGTTTCTTCCTTAAATGCACAAGATCTTTGTTCATTCCTACTATGACCATTTGGCCATAGTTAGTTACGTTCTCAGAAACTAATCTCTTTAATATATAATTTAATGACACCCGGAAAAGGGTATTGGTGGTTATTTTTGGCCATTAAATACCATTACATTCCTTATGGGTCATTCCATTACTTAATTGTAAACAAAGACGTTTTCCCACTGTCACTTTTGTCACTGCAAACCAAACACTGAACAACCTACATTTGATAATTGAAGATCTACATCCGGAATTATGCCATTTGCTTCACTTTGTAGATTAGTGGAACTTCTTGAAGCAAGTAGTGTATCATTAATGAGCTGTTCTTCACTGGCTTCCGCACCAACATTCAAGGTCTGATCATCTACATCTTCAAGAGTGTAAGGTGGCATCAATTGTCCGGCTTGTGCATGAGGCGATAATTTATCATCCTTGGTATTAGAAACTCCAGTAGTATAGTTCCTAGAAGTCCTAACTCGGTAGGCTACACCTTTATTAAGTCTTTCCGAATCTAGATGCATCCCAAATCTAGACTTCATATTGAAAATGCGAGGATGGTAGCGTTTATAGTTTATGCCAAGCCTTTTATATACCTGCTTACAGCAATACAAATATGCAGAAACTTTAAATAATATATAGGACTACCAAAAGGGGAGAGAAAAAAACATGGGAAATAAAAAGAACACGAAAAATACATAATGTGAGAAAAGAATAACAAATCTTGCAGCGCAAATACCACGAGGCTGTAAATAATAGAGATGACATACCTCATTAAGCATCAACCCATTCGAACCTTCTGCATAAATCATATCATAGATTTATTGCTCAATAGGAAACTCCATAAGCTCCTCAGTGATTTGGCCTGTTTTTTACCAGTTTAACCTGTTCTGTATCAAGATCATCTTCACCTCCAAGACTTTTGGGTGTGCAAGTTTTAAAAGAAAATTTCTTGAGCAGCCGGCCAGCCGTAAGCAACAGACTTCCTAAAACATAAACAAAATATATATAAGGTGTGGAATGAAAGGACAGAACTCGCACTAGCATATATCGAATTCATATATTATAAAGATGACAAAAATCCAAAGAAATGACGGCTCATTTGGTATCTCCATGTGAGATCATCAAGGTATAAGATAAATGAAGATGGGTATTCAGCATGCTAAGTTGTGCTACTAGTTGTATCTAACTAAGAAACATTCAAGCAGACAACTGAAAAATTGACGGGAAATACACCACAACAGTAAACTACAAATGCAGAATTAACCTTCGTTTGACAACACTTTCCCAACCCGTATGAACCTATGAGGATACTAACAAATAAGGCATACCAAATGCAATCTAATTCAGCCCCAAACAGTAACAAAATCAGCAATGAACCAAATCAAGAGCACACACAAACACAAAGCTTTTAGCATGGAAAACCCATCAAAGCGAGAGTTAAAACCTTCGGACCCTTAGGCCGCTTAAAATCGAATACTATCAATAATAGAGCAATATAAATAGGTCTTCCCTAGATATACTACAGGCATACAATAACCATCATACTCTTGGAATAGAACATCAAGAAATATGGAATCAAACTAAAGACAAATAAAGAAAAACATCACAAGAATTTCTGCCCTCTGTTCTAGCTCTTGTAACTCAACTTTCAAACCTCCCGAGACAAATTCAATCGTCCAGAATGTTGGCCCAGATGTTGTGAAGCAAAAACTTGGGTTGAAACACCGAAGGAAACCGATATAAAGAATCCATCACAGATTCTTAATGAATCAGGTCTTGTACAAGTCACTTAATCTAAATAGCCTCTTCATTCTGAGTTTGCACCGACTGCCAATCTCTTTCCTAGATCACAAGCAGAGATACGGGTCTTTACTATCATCCCCAATGATTCCTTGGTGCAACAACACCTTGGATGAGAGGACATCCAACATATCCGAACATTACACTCCATCTATCTCTGCACATGTCTCTGGACATGGAGGTGCTAGAAGTTATATAGAGGACTTTCAAGCTCTTCTAGTTTTAGCAACGGTTCATGCAGATGAGCCAACTAATGCTCCACACGAAGCTGGAGAGAATATAATCACTACCTCCAAGAGTGATTTATCTTTGGAGGTGTTGTTTGCCCACCCACCCTCAATGGGTGATGTAGTGGATGTATTCAGAGATGAAAAAGATCAACTTGATGCTTCTCCCATTGCCATTGAAGTTCAGCTTGAACCTACTGCTAAATCTTCTCAACCAACACACATCACCTTTTTTCCATTTCAAGAAACTCGGTTTCTTGAGGCTTTACACCCTTGAACTCCACCTACTCAAGGTTGTAAACATTCGCCAACCGTATGTCAGCGGTCAACCACCTTCAAGCAATAAATCGGTCTTGGCAACGATATATCGGTTTCTCGGCAGGGACCATTAATTATAAAGGAATTTATTTTTCAAAAAATAAACATTAACAATATTCTAACAAAATAAGTCAATAATCATAAATAACTAAAAAGTTTAACATGCTTCAAACATAATGACCATAAGTCCATAATTTGTTTAATAAACTTAAATAAAACCAGAAGTTCGGAGGTGGAGGCGCAGGAGTGGAGTCGCCGAAGTGGAGGATTCCTCTTCTTCATAAAGTTGTGATTGAATGGGAGTTGTAAAAAAAAGACCCGTTCCTAATTAAAACCCTAAAAAAATACCCTTTTTTAAGTCAAACAAATCTATTGACCAATTTTGATCGCCAAGGACCGATTTTGATCACCTTTGACCGAAACCGATAAATGTGACCGATTAGTGGATTTATCAATCGGGATAGACCGTCGATAACCGATTCGCCGATATATTGGTCCCCAAGACCGATATATACAATACTGCACCTACTTACCTCCTAAAGTCACCATTCACCGAAATCAATGGGATTAGTGATTTCTTTCTAGAAATGCCCACTACCTCCTCTTCCCAAACTGCCACATTCACACTTAAGGATGTGGTCAACTAGTTCAATAAGTTTAAGGATACTACCAAAGCAAAAAATTCAAAACTGGTTACAAGCTTGAAGTCATTATGGAAACAACAACAAAAGCTCACCTCATCGATTGAGATGGTCCTGCTTGAGCTAAAGAACACTATGGCATCTTTTGGTTCAGCTCAACAGGCCTCCCTCTCCCAAGTAAAAGAAGATAATGCTCAGATCAAATCAAAGTTGGAAAAGAAGCTTGAGTCTCATGAATCAATACTCAGCTCACACATGGAGACTCAGCTCAAAAAGAATGAGGAAGTGCAGGGTGCTATTAACAAAATAAGAAACTCTCAAAACACCATTGCACTCAAAGTGATTGATCTGGAGCAAACTACAGCAAAGCTCCATTCCTCCCATGCAGTTTATAACTTTGAACATGGTGCAGTTCAAACCAAACTGAATGAGCTCACCAATGTTATGAAAGACTGGATTCCTCGAAGCTTCAGGTTGTAAATGTTGAAATTCCAGAGTCCTCCAAGTCCCAATTTGATGATATCAAAAAGGGGGAGAGAAAAGGAAAAGGAAGAAGGATGCTAAAAGTAAATCTGATCAAGGGGAAGAATGGGATGCTATTGCTAAGGGGGGGCAAGCTGAACGGGTTACAAGAAGTGAGGGGGAGCAAACTAATGTGGCTAAATCACAGAGAAAGAAGAAAGCAAGTGCAAAAAAAAAAGCCAACTAGGTATGTTCCCGATGATGATGATAAAGAGGTAAATGAAGGGGGAGATCAAGCTGAAATTGAAAAAGAAATGCCCCAAGCTAAAGTTCAACTCTAAGAAATAGGTTGGCTAAAATACTTTAATCAATATGTCAAAATCATTGATGAGAAAAGTTATGAATTAGCAACAAATTCGGAGTAAGTTCCCTTTTTATGCCTCTAGTCTAGTTTGTCTACATCTTCATAGACATTTTGGACTTGTGCATTATGTTCGACAATGCCTGACATCTCTTGTGCATGTTGTTGGACCACAACCACGAGTCGTCGTTAAAAACCTTACCAAGAAAAAACCATACTAAATAAAAAAGTGCAGTGTGTATACTTCCTTCTTGGTTATTGACAAAGAGTGGTAACTGATTAGACAAGTAGACCTTGAATCATCGATGCCTAAAGAAGCTTTTTCAAAGCTACAAACTCTGGTGTACATCCTAAATAGCATGTTGAAGTTTACATGTTTTTGGGCAACCAAAACCATAAGCCAGTATACCATTATTGACTGAACCTTAAGGGGTGCAAGCAAGGCAAATGTAGGACACCAAGGCAGCCAGGAACCAGGCCTTCCAATTTTGCATGTCGCCTTGTATAAAAATTCTACTACACATCTCAACTAGGAGTAACCCAGTGCAAAAGGCTCCCAAGTCAATGGCTTAAATGGTAGAAGGAAAAAACTAAAGATCAAACCGCCATATAGATAGAAAAGGTTCGGCTCGTTGGTAGCACCTTCTGAACGATCTCTTGCTGCACCAAAAGGCCACATAATATGCTAAAGAGGACTTTTCTGAAATGCATGCCCTTGGTAGCATAATTAATTGAACATGGTAACATATATAAGAAGCACAGTAGTGTTCCATTTTAATATTTGTCGAGTCGTCTAACCAACCTTCTGTAGGGTCAACATTCTCTCATGTGTTTTAACTTGTCAAGATCACATTTTAGCTATGTTATCAATAGCGACGCTTTAGCGGTGCTATAAATAGCGGTCAAAATAGCGGTCCCGCTATTATGGGCGCTATTTTACCGATATTGGTGCTATACAACAACAACCAACCGATACTCAATCCCGGCAACAGCCGGGGTTTGAGGGAGGTAAGATGTACGCAGCCTTACCCCTACCCAAAGATATTGGTGCTATATCGGCGGTAAAATAGCGGTGATGTAGCATTTATTTATTTATTTATTTTTTGGCCCAAACTTAAAGGAACACTAAATTTTGCAAGTATTAACACTAATGTTTCAAATATCAACACTTTTAAGCTTGACTTTTAATATTTATATTAAGTATAAATTATTAATTATTATATATATATATAAATGTTGCATAATATTAAAATTACTGCTATACCACCGCTATAACCGATATCTCAAATATTGGTCCTCGACCGCTATAACCGCTATTTCATTATTAACTACTTAGCATTTTAGTAATAAGCTCTACTCTGATCCATCGAGAAAGGTAGCCCATTTAAGTGGAAACACTTTAGGAGATATCATTTGCGTCATTTGTTGAATGCTATCTTGGTGACATTTTATAACCAATGGCCAACTACTCGAGTCAATCACTATTTTTCTATTTTTGAAATAGGTCAAACAAAATATAATTCAGCTTATTAACAAGACTAAAACACACGCAAAAAAGAAAGATTGAAAAAGACCAAAAATTTCAGGCCAACATAAATGTTAAATCCCACATTTGGTACACTAAAAAATGGCCCAAAATATTGACAAACGAACTTATGGGTAGTGATTAGTCTACTAAGAACAAACAAAGTCATAATAACCAAAATAGATTATAGCTACATGCGCAACCTGCTAAAGTTAACTGCTATATTATGGCATTTTTTTGGTAAGGCTATTTTATGGCATTTGCCCATTGAAAAACACATATTTGGCAAAGCCAAATTCAAAAGGTTTATCAGGATTGGATAATATAGGCATTCTAGAAAAAGGAAAGGAAATGATGTGGTCGACCTACCTGTGGCGACTAGAGATCCAGTACGATCAAACATAAGTTCAACGCCAACTGCTGCTGTTCTTTTAACACCACAAAAGACTAGTTAGTATTCTTGAGAGATTGACCATCTCGAATCGGTCTTCTATCACACCCATATTTTTTGACCATTTATATTAGTGCATTCTGGTTTAATTCAAAGGTTTTCAGGTTTCTTTTGAAACTCATACCAGAAGTACGACTTACATGTGCATATAGAGAGAAACAAAAACAGAAGTAGCACTTAGCCAAATAAATTACTACAAAGCTTTTTATCAAAGGAATGGCTGATTATGGATTTTACAATACCAGCAGTGCTCAGAGTATACCCAAAAAAAAGACAAAAAAGAAAAAGAAAACATGTTAAGATACAAACAGAAGATATTTATGAATAATATACCTTTTCTTGTGATTCGAGATATGGCCAATAGAATACCCGAGGAGCATAAATCCCTTCGCAGTCGCTATGTTTCAGGTTATCTACACAGGTTTTGTTGATAACAGAAATTCAGGCTGCAACCTTTGCAGCAATACCCCACAAAACGGACACAGTGGCTTGGATAATACTTCGCCATTACTTTCACTATGCAAGCTCTTGCGGATCCTTTTCACAGAGTCAACAGCCGGAGGGTATCTGAGCAATGTAAAAAGACTCTCTGGAGCCAAACTTGAGACCCATCTATTACAAGATACACAAAACCATAATGGAGAAAGAGGGCACACACTCATAGAAACGGCACACCTTGCCAGTTTATGCCTCTCATCTTTTCCTTTGTTGCAAAAAGCAATTTCTGTATTCTCAAATGGAACTGGTGCGGAACAATATCTGCATTCCTCTTCTGCTACATATCTGTGTACACATTAAACCATCCGATGCCATAAATAACTTGTAAAAATCCATTTTCTTCATGTATAATATCTGATTTTTAACATACCTTTTCTCAATCTTTGTAACTTCAGATGCAAGGAGTCGCAAATAATCTTTTACTACACGGTCATTTTTTGAAACCCACCATTTCATTTGTGCCAGTCCAACAGGCTTCAAATTACCATTATACCCATTAAGTGTGGCAGAGAAACTACAACCAATGAGCCTTTCTCGAAGTTCTCTTTCAGACATCTCAAGAAGCTTAATCCATAGGTTTAGTTCTCCACTCTCAGATCCCTCTTCACCGTTGATTTTATCTCCAAGCATAACATGCCTATTCACTAAATTAAGTAGATGCAACTGGCGTGAAGTTAAACTTGGGAGACATTCAGAAACATGTGGTAGAACGGTTCCAAGAGTGCTACCCCACTCAAAATCAAAATATGAGATCAGCCACTTAGCCAGAATTTTCTCTACATAGTTAAGGTCAGATTTCTTAAAAGCTGATAATGCAGTTATGATGTCCCATACAACTAAAGGCTTATAAAAACGTTCAAACTGATTTAATGACCATAATATGTTGTTTCCCCAATAAACCAAATCCATATTCGGAAAAGCAAGCATATTTTCTTCATTAAATTCTGGATCTTCTTTCAGCTTTTGCCCACCAATCCAGAAGAACTCAACAGCAGCCTTCAGTGACCTGAGTCATTAACAATATATCATAGCATTAGACTTACCTTGCTGATACATTGAATAAACAGACCAACATCAAAGCTAGACTTACCTGGCCTCATACATTGGATTTAACAGATTAACATCAAAGCTTCTAACCTGCAAATTTTGAATAACGTATAACTTTAGCAACACGAATGTGTAATGACTGGGGACATAAATTATCTGACTTTTTCTGATGGGTCTAGCAAAAAATTAACAATCCCTTCAGTATCTTTAAGTGAACCTAATATGATGTTGAATGTCAAACAGCTATTTTCAAGTCTAACATTTATTACGAAACATTGCAAAACAGAAGAACTTCAATATGTATATGATTATAACTTGGTTAAAATACAAATTAAACATTGTCATAAAACCTCCCTTTCTATTGTGTTTCCAAATTATATATGGGCCATGGCTAGTGATATTAATGGAGCTTCAACTGCTACATACAAGGCATTGCACATGAATCATGATATATATGACGACTTCTCAACAATTTTATATTTTTTTTGGGAGCAGATTCCAAGTAGAATAATTTCATACCACAGCAAGCACAAGATTGGCAGGGGATACTGCTATGCCAAAACATGCATCAAACACATTAGGGACCTGCCAAAAGATTTATGGTTTAGTCAATATTTTCCTTCACCCAAAATAATGCAAAAGACCCATGTAAGTTGTCTCAAAATATATGCAGACATTTCCTTTCAAACATATATTCATTCTGACATTACTTATCTGCCTTTAGTAGTCATTACAAGATTTTGGTCAACAAGATCCTTCCATTGTGTCTTTATCAAGGAACATTTTAGATATTTGGCCTATTACAAACTATTTCATCCAACCAAGTCCATGGCAAACATTGCTTTTATTTTGGGACGAAAAACTACTAAAACTAAAGAAGTCAAATCATACGTCATTGGAGATCTTAACACCAAGAATATTTGAAGGCACGGGTACTTCATGGAGCGAATCGTCTTTTACGATCCAGCTATGCAATGAATTATCCTGAGACATAAGAGGCACATTAGTTTTGCCATGAACAAAGTTAGCAATACAAGCCGAATGACATTAAATTGTGTACATAAATTTAGCAAGCTTTTTTCCTTTTATGTAATTAATGTCTCCATAGAAAGTGGTATTATTGTCTAAAAAGTTGCAATTACGAAACAAATTCATTGAACAAACAATTTGAATCTCTCTTGCTAACCTCCATATAACTAATTTGCCCCATAATGGATAGTTGCAATGTACCATACGCTTCTTTACATTCTAAGCTTCATCTATCTAACTTGCCATCGTAGTGGATAGTTGGAATGTACTAATTACATTCTAACAGATTTTATAAACTTCAGTATAGTTGACTCAAAAGTGATTATATTTCCACATTATTATAAAATATATTATTGATATATTTGGTCAAATCGAGAAGAATGCTTATAATTTAATACAATGTCATATGAACCAAGAGATGGCTCAAACTTATATGATCTATTACAGCCCATAGAAACTGAACCTACGTGAGACACACGAAGGCTCGGATTAATACAAGCCCATTATTTTTAGATTGCCAGGCCACAAACAGAACCCAGAAGTCCATATCTGGTAATTGCATATCATATCTTACTGTTTATTCCCAATCACAGAAGCCATACACATGACATGATGAAATCCAATACCTGGCTACAGCTGTACAGGCATTGTCCATCATAAGCCCAAGCCAAACCTGTAACCTGATTCACCACCAACAGAATAACAAAAATACAGTCTATAAGGTAACAAATATCTTATGAACGTTGACCCCTATTAACTAGAAGAAGTTGCAGAAGCTCACAATCTGATCGTGTGCATGATGTAGACCAAATACATCGAATTTGTCGATGGATGTGTCATAAGTCAATATTTCTAAGGATCCAGAACCTTTGCCAACAGC
>JAOXNX010000019.1:2445478-2455894 GCA_028566075.1 Solidago caesia | reverse complement strand
TTTTTTTTTTTTTTATCTTTTAAAGGTTTTGCTCCCCCTCCCCCCCCCCCCCCCCCCCAACCTGCTTTTTTCCTAGTCGTCTCCCACCACCACCACCGGAAACTGTGATTATTACCGGGCTCCGCCCTTAAGGGCATTAATAGGTCATAGGGGGTGATGGGTGATCTAACTACGAGCGGCAGCCCTCAGCCATCATGGCTCTGCCATGGATTGACTGATGGTGAAGTTGAAAATGAAGTACTAACATACACCTTAAATATCATTGTCATTCGTCTTGAACTAAGATGTATGTCAGTGTTAACTAAGTTGTATGTTAGTACTTCTTAACTATTACTACATACAGTGTCGATAGGAAAATACATAGTTAAGTTGTATGTTTCACTATCGACACTATATGTTAGTAATATTTAGGTTGTGTATTAGTATTTCGCACACTTCGCATTATAAGAAACTTCGCATAGGAACCCACATCCTAGTATTAATACTACGATGTACGGATTGACTATATATATTATACGATTGATTTTTGTGTATAGAAAATAAAATTTAAACAAACTCATCACATGCATTTAGTCTCTCCAATGTAACTTAATAGTTATAGACATATATCATAAAAGTGTTTGTCAAAATCTAATATTACCTTTGATATTGGTAATAGTATCACCTAATCTAAGGTAATGATGGTGAAACATGATTCTTGTCGTTTTAAAATAACCAGATTTAGTTAAATTGGTAGATGGATAAATAGTTAAATAATAAATTGTAACATCCCGATCTCTTTTATTCTATTTCGTTAACTTTAATCGTTAGTCAATGTTGATCTGTCGTTAAGTGGCGCTTTATTTGATGTAGATATTAACGTGGTGATAATTATTGTGTCATTTATGTAGAAAACTCATGTCGTGTTTCCGTTAGTGTTAATGGTCGTTAAGTGGAGTTAATATGTTAGTATGGTAATCAAGTGAGGGCATTTTGGTCAATAAACAAGTGTGCACAGCATATTATGAGACCATTAGGGTCTCATTTTTTTTTTTTGTCATTTTTAGTTTCATAAGGAAAACAATAGCCTCCATTTGAGCCCTAGTAATTGATTATTTTTTGGAGTGAGATCATTCCCTTATAGGTTAATATTGTATCCTCTATTCAATTATGTCTATTTTCATGTAATCTAGTGATTCATTCCTGGTCTATTTTATGTCTATTTTTATTGATTCAATTATCGATTTTGAGGGTTTTCGGTTAACAAAATGGGTTGTTGTTGTTGGTTAATCATCCGTGGATCAATTGATGGTGTCAAGCCATCAATAGTACCATGAAATAATGTATTTTATTATGCAAAAGTCGTATTTGAGGTTTGGGGTTGTTTGGTGATCAAATGGTTTGAGTTTAGAGATGAAACAAAAGTGTTTTGCTGGTGGGATCAGGTAGTGTGGTGCACTTTTGTGTTCCGAGGTGAGGTGCGGCAAGAGGTGAAAGGTAGGGTGCGACGCACCTGTCTTGTTTTGCTGTTTTGTTCGTTTAATGCTCTTTTAAACTGTATTTAATGGGTTTAAGTTACCGGGGGATTATTGGGAAGTGTAATTAGAGTCTAATGTTGATAATTGTATGGCTATAGGTTGTCGGGAATACATAGTGTGCACGGTAAAGTATTCGGTGAGTTGTTGTTCATCCCCACGAGGTAAGATAATTTACTTTTGACACACGAGGGACACAACAAAACTTAGTTTTGATGATTATGCCCCATTTTATGATATTCGAACTATCTCATGCATATGTTGGGTGTGGGGGGTTCAAGTGGGGGTTAATCTTGGGTGTTATGTTGTATGTTTGAGTAGTTCGACTAAGAGGAGAAGGGCTTCCAATGGAAGCCCTTCCATGGGACATCTTGCGACACGTGGCGTCCTAGTCATCAAGGGGTTTTCTCCATCTTTTTGTTGGAGTGAGGCTTACATTGGAAGCCCCTCTAGGGACCCACCATTTATTTAATTTTATACTATTAATTAAATATAACCTTATTATATTAATAATATATACATGCTAAAAAACAAAAGTATAAAGAAAAAACTGCACCATGGAGTACTTTTTGCAGGTTTGGCTCAAGTTCATAGGCTCAATGTTGGCGTTCAATTTCGGACGGGATATACACATTTTTGGACCGGAACGCCCCCAAGGGCCCTATTCCCGGCGTTCAGTGGGCGTTCTCCGGCGTTCTTGGTGAAAAGTGAGTGAGAGAACGCCCCACTCCGAATAGTCTTATGAGCTTAATCGCATGTGTACACTTCGTGTAGCTTGTTGTTTGTGTTGTTATAGATAATTATGGAATTGATGTCCATATCTTTTGGAGATCTTTTATATATTTAGGAGATTAATTATTTGAAAAAAACTCTACCATCGTATTCCTTTTATGTGATGAATAATAGAATTTCTCCATTCTCTATCTATCTCTTTTGTCTTCTTTATTGTTCTAGTTTTTTATTTTTATAACAATTACTTTTTCTTTTTTTTAAACTTTGTTATTGATAGTTTTAGAAGGGTTTACGGATTTTAAATGGGTTAAGAAGGCCAACCAACCATTTTATCAATGATGTTAGTCATGTTGACTAGTTTATGATTCACACCCATTTAGTTCCCGCCCCAAACCCATTTTATTTTCTTGTCAGATTACTATGTTCCGAGGTGTGTTGAGAATTGCCACCCCTAACATCAAAGGAGGAAAACAAATCAGCAGATAGTCGGCTAAACAAATCTGTTTAATTACAACGGATGCTTGCTATCATTAATATGCAAGTTCATAGGAATGGTCGATAATCGTGGGTCTTGAATGAAGTTAACAAAGTTTGTCAACTTGATTCAAGACACATGATTCTCAACCGTTCCTTTTGAGTGTGTTTTGGTGTCTACTAGATTAGGGAAATGGATATCGAGAGCAATGGGAGCAAGAACTTAATTAAGAGTTTGAAGAAATTAAGCAGAATGGTTGGCAATGAGAGCTCCAATGCACTCGGGTGCCTAGTGAGAAACATTCTTAAGAGTATGGCTAATTCTGACAGTCGAGAGAATGAGTTTGCAGATCAAATATCTGATGGTTAACATGTATATAACAGCAGTGACAACTGACAAAGGTAAGTCTACATAAGTTATATTTATACTTTAAAATATGCAACTAAAGGCTCGTCTCCCAGGATGGAAGATGAAACCAACGGACACATGATTACCGTGGATATATACACAGGCACACAGCATCCATAAGAATAATAATAATAATTGGTCCAAGTCATGTCATAATGTTGTAAACCTGAGATTATATGATTCTGAATCATACTCACAAAAGAATTAAAGTCACCAACTTCCCAGCTGCAGTCTTCTTCATTTTCTTTTGCGTTTGTGTACCTTCCACTGCTTGAGTATAAATTCAACACCCTCTTTCAAGGATGCCTTTCTGTTCTCTTTAAAGTTCCAAAGCTCCGGCACTGGATATCTGCCACTCGGGTTGTACTCATTCAGTTCTTTCAGAGCTGCAACAACAGCATCAAATATTCCCTCGCCGCATTCAATCTTCAAGCTTGCTATCTTCTCATCTTGTTCATCGAGTATCTCCTGGAGAACCATGGTTGACACACCATTAAAGTGTTTTCAGCATTTATCTATTAGCCAACAACTCTATGCTTGAAGACAGAACTTTGCTATTCTAATCACACAAAAAAATCTTTATGATATATAATGGAGATGAACGTAGAAACTAAGACTAAGATCTAACTAAAGCCAAAATGGATAAAATGATCCATCGAATTTTCACACTTTTTTTCAATTACATATTCACCAAAAAATTTTCGACACAACTGGCAAGAATATCAATCGATTATGGTTGCAAACTTAAAATCAAGTTAACTGATAATTTACCAATTTGGGACACATCGGCATGATATATTGCGCCTAGCCGCCTAGTAATTGGTACAGATGGAAAAAAATGGTCACTCTATTTTCATACGTTTTTCAGATACGTACTCCATACAAAGATCAACAACCATATGCATAGACCATGACAATTATATCAATCACACTATTTCCATCCACTCTTAATCAACCAACAAAAATCGGCAGTTTATGATGCGGATGAAAATAACTGTTTAACAAAGAGAACATGAATAATCTCATCTCATAAGCTCTTGAAGTTATGGTAGACAGGTTGATTATAGTTATATGGGAAAAAAGATGCAATTGATATGACTATGAGATTTAAAGACAATGAAATCCATACCTCATACTTCTCTCCAACACTGATGACCTTAAAGGGATGCCAGCTTGGATCCCTGAGCCGATCCTCCCATAAAGATGCCAACCTTTTCTTACCAGCATCAGTAAAAGGCTTTTGATCAAGCTCACCCAATTTTTTCACACCAATAGTGGCACGTGCAGTATTTTTGTTCAAACCCTTTTTGTTCAAACCCTGTTTAATCCGGGATGAAAAGGTAGATATAAATGACTAATGCATCAGCTTAACAAGGTTTGGAATTTGTATAGTGAGAAACAACTCACAGAAATTAATTCTTTACGCGCATCCTGCAATTCGTCATTGGTTTTTCGTTCTTTGACAATTAAGGCTTGATAAAGATCCATCCGGTCTTCAAGTTCCTCTTCTTTTTCTTCTAGTTCTTCTTGAATCCTCTTCTGTTCGGCTTCATATTCTTCATCAGTCATGTGTTTCATCACTTTTAAAGCACCTTTCTTTTGGTTGATTTCTAGCTCCAAACGTTGCTTCTCATCAAGCATCATTTGAAATTCAATGATTCGATGGTGAAGATTTTCCTTTTCTTTCTGTCATGTTTTGGTAAATTAATATCATGATTTTCCCAAGATATGTTTATCCTAACATACATTATTTAATGGAAAAGGTTTGTAACGAACCTTCTGATCATCGACTAACTTCACCATTCTTTCATCCGCCGCCTTCTGCTCCTGAATTGCCATTTCATTCTTCAAAAAAAAACACAAAACAAATTTGTCAAGTTAAATGTATATTAACAGATTTACAAACAAAAAATCAAACATATGTTACACAAATCTTAGTACCATTTTCTTTTCATAGTCAAGTTTCCTTTTCTCACTTTCACTTTTAGCTTCACGTTCTCTCAATTCCTTTTCTCGGTCTTCCAACCTTACTCTTCTCAGTTGATGGTCCCTGTCAATCTTCATAAGCTGCTCCTTGGTCTTTGCAAGCATCATTTCCAAATCTAATCAGAAATAAACTAGTATTAGAAGACAAATGGTTATTCATATATTAGTAAATTCAAGAAATACTCTGTAAACTAACACCTCTATTGAAGTTTGCAGTCATAACTTCTTTTTGTTTCACAACAGTAACCAGATGTGACTCTGTCTTGCTTATTTCAGTTTGCATTTCTTCACCTTGTTTGTCCTTTTCCTCTATAATAGTCTTCAAACCCATAAGAAGCATCGAGTTTTTTGATTCTTCATCTTTTTGAATTTCAGAAAGAGTCTTTAAATCTCCATTTTTCTTAAGATAATTACCAACAAGACCACAAGAGTTGTAATCTTCATCTCCTGCAATCCACGCATACAACTTGTCGTCTTTGGACCTTGTTCTGTCGTGCCAATCTTTCCTGCCGTGCCTGTTTACCTCAAATGCCTTCACAAACCTCATTATATGATCAAATCCATCCCAGCCTTTCCCAAATTCAACCACAGCAAGTCCAGAATGACCCTGCCAGTTCCACAACGGAACAACTTTGAGTGGACTGTACCCTTGTTTTATAAATTCATCTTTTAGCTTGTTGCCACCAAAATACTTATCATCTTTGCATTCAACATGAATGTTGGCAATCACAGCTATCCAAGGCCAAACAAATAGTTCTTCATGACCTTTTTGCTTTTGAGTGGTGCTAACAATTAGCTCTTCGTTACGTTTTTGCCTTAGAGTGGTGCTAATAGCTACCTCTTCCTTAACTTTTTGCTTCGGAGCGGTGTTAACAGATAACTCTTCCTTGGCCTTTTGCATTCGAGTGGGAGTAACTTTTAGCTTGCTCTTTCTTTCACTGGTTGGTTCTGAACGCTTAAATGTAGAAACAGGGTTCCCCTCTAAGTACTTCACTAATCCCAGATGTCTAGCCTTTTCTTTGAACCTGGCACTCTTTGATTCCTTCACAATCCGATTCGCATGCCTAACAAGGTCACTGTAACTGTATTCTCTACTATTACTACAATATGGGCATTTTAAAACCTTTTCTGATTGCCAGACTTTTAACCCCCCAACCATGAGTTCCTTGTAATACTTGTAACTACACTCCTCAAGTACAGGATCAATGTCACCTCTCTCTTTTCTTTTTTGACTCATCCTACACCAACATTAAATATATACTATATATTTATCAAACACACAAATGAGCAGCAGAAAATCACCTCTAACAGGAAACCGTCGACCAAGAGCTTGATCTCAAATAGATATATGAAGTCATTACAAATGTATCACCAGAAGACAAATAGTATCCATAAAATTATAAGAAAATGCCAGACGAAATCCATAACAGATAAACATCAACAAAATTAGCACACATTTAAAATTAAATTCGTCGGGGTTTGCTAAATAAAACAATGAAATTACAAAGTAATTAGATCCAATATCCAGCAAGTAGAGGAATCCTTTTAAGTTGAAAAACATGGAAGCAGATGCACAATAAGTTCACCTAACATTCACATATTCATGTACTTGCAGGATCTCAAAATGACAAGATAGCCACATCAGAGTTGCGATATCCTACTTAATAAGGATATACGTGCAAAATGTGTGTCAACACAAAGAAAATAAAGAACCAACAACTAAAGCTGCTTAATAAGATTGCTCGACTGCGCAAATAAGGGCATTAAAAAGCTAGATCATCCTGAACAAACAACTAAAAAAAAGTAATACAAGCTAATTAATACAATTGAGCTTAAACTGGAAGGAAAGGGATGAACAAAACTACTTAAGCTTATCAAATTGAGCTTATGACGTCAAATAAGCAATAAACTCAATTTGATAACCTCATAAGCCGTTAAAAAAAAGCTTACTTTACAATTCCGTTAAACCAATACACCATAAAAATATCTAGCCAAACACCCCCTAAGTGCACGAAATCAAACTTTGTTGAGTTTGGCTATTGTGCGCATCGGTCTTCCAAACCGTCTATCGTGTGTACCAACTACCAAACTTCAAGCGCCGGTGACCTTTTTCACCAGCTAACCAGCATTTTTGATGACGTGATTGCCACGTCATCAAAACCAATGGTTTACAGGTAAGTATTAAACATTAACTTGATACATACAAGACTAATAAACCGGAAAAATTTGATACACACAATACACAGATTTAACCAACCGGGTTGGATCAAGTGGTTCTTGCCTCTGGAGACAAAGGTCAAGGGTTCGATCCTCATGCCCGGCAAGGCTGAAGGTCCTTTTCTACCTTTGGTAGATACTGGAAGCAGCCTCTCATAATCTTAAGTAGAGGTAAGGATGTCTACATTTCAACCTCCCCATACGCCGTCGAAGACGGTATTGGGACCCGAAACCCGTATTTCACGTTACTTACTTACTAATACACAGATTTGGAAGTCAGATACACACGATAGCAAAAAGGTGACAAAATCGGAGGATACATTTTCTCTACTACTTTAACCCTCCCTTAAAAATGTAGTATTACTTACATAACCCAACGTAAATCCATTTTTTAAAAAAAATAAACAACACAAGAGTAAATCAATATTAGTATATAAATTGAAAAAAAAATAAAAAATAAAAAAAATACATGAATAATAATTATGAGCTGGTAGTATACCTTTCCTGGTATTATTATTATTATTATTATTATTATTATTAATTATTATTATTAAGACCTTTCAAAAAAAAATTTATTATTATTAAGAGTAAAAATGATTGTGAGGGAAATACTCCATATGATTAGCAGTGGAGCTGTATATGTACTACGGTATGTTTTGTATGTATGTGCGTGAACGGTTCCTTCTTCTCATAAACAGAATTATATTTCCAATTCCAGTTTCCAATACCGATTGCCCACGTGGCGGATTATAATTGGATCATTGAATGGAATCAAAGTTGTTGTGTTGAAAATTGATTGACTGCCCTGCCCTGCCCTACCCTACCCTACCCTGGTATTATGTACTGCAATTAAAAAAAAAAATTGTTATAAAAACGGCGGACTTAGTTGTTAATCGATCTTTGACCATCTTCAACCATTTATATTCGACCCGTGCAAAGTTGTAGCGTTAGTTTTTTAACGTCCTATTGTGAATGAAAAACAGTGTTTTTTATTTTTTTTTAAAAATTATGGTTTGGTCACGTTTTCTGTTTTTTATATTTTCTTAGAAAATAAAAATAAAAAGCAAAAGGTGTTTTCCCCAACTAAACGCCTCCTAAAATGTCCCTCAATTTCAAAAGTTTTTTTTTTTATATAATTAACCAATATACCTAAAATACTCTTAATGAAATAATTTACAACATATATCTCTCAACTCCTAAAATAACTACACTACCCGTTTTTACATCAATAACCACACTACCGCCGTCGGCACTGCCATCACCACCAGTTGCCGCCGCCACCACCCGTTGCCACCACCACCACACCGCCGCCGCTACCACAAATCTATAATAAAAAAAAACTTATTATCATATTAAAAAAAAAAAAGGGAACGTTAATATTCTAAGCATACCCCTTAACAAAATTATATATCTGATATATGTTTCTTTAAGTTATAAATAATTTATTTTTCTATGAGAGTTTTATATATAAAAACAAGTTTAGTAATGACAAGTTTTATAAATAATAATAAATAAAAAAGCTTTTATCAAATATATCTTACCTATATCTAATTATCTATAGTCTTTTTCAATTTCTATAAATACTAGAGAAGTGTTTTCAAATAGGTCATATAGTCTTAGGTGACAACTTCTTAGGCTATCCACCAATGATTAGTAATACCTCGCTAAAGTGGAAACACGTGATCATAATTAATCAAAATCAACTATACCAATTTCTGTAACAACTCGTTAAAGTGGAAACACGAGGTGCACATCAAACATAGCACATTGCACAAGATATAGATCACAACACATAACATAATATTACATTATATGAACTGAAATTACATTGTCACAAAGATTAACCGTTTACAATAACATCTTAACAGAAAGTTCGGACAAAAAGATCAAAAGAAACAGTACAACTACAATATCAAGATCACCAAAGCAGGACTTGAACAAAAGACGACCCATCCAGAAGAGGATCCAAAACATCAACATGAATCATTAAGGCCTGCAGAGTACATGATCTAATTACCTGGACCTGAAAAGCATAAGAGTTCAAATGTCAACTACAAAATTTAATTGTCAAATAATTAACATAGCTGCAGTCAACAGCAACTATTTAGCAGTTGTTCCATTTATTATTATTTTTTGTTATCAACTCCAGAGTCTGTTAAATTTACAAAATACATCCTTCATTTAAAAATCGTGTGTGTGAGCTGCATTAACTACCCCTGAAGTTAACTGCAGGGATGATTTTCCCATTAATTATATCATATATAGCGTTTTTAAAGTTGTTTTAAAAGGAGCGGGTTTAGTACACCACCACTATTGTTCATATATCACTTAATCATACATTTATAATATCTTAAAAGGGGTTGTGTACATACTCACATCCTTTTAAAAATAACCCTGCATAAAAAAAAATACAAGAGTTAATATTTTCAAAAATTATTTATACTATATTTTTTTTTCTCAAATTATAAATAGTCTTTTTTTCCAATAAGAGTTTTTTTTTTAAGTTACACAAAGATTTATAGAAAGTTTTTTCTTTAATATACCGAACCCACTCTATATATGAAATACCCGAAAATACACATGTGTTAAAAATTTATCTTAACTTTATGGTCAATTTACGATACTAAACTTCATGCTGATAAACATGGAAAGTATTTATTGCGAAAATTCGTAATTATAAGAAGTTGTAAACACTACTTAAAATATCAAAAGTTACCGCTATAATAAGACCCACAAAAATATCAAAAACAATACTAAACATTTATTTTAACATGTCTACCAACGACAGGTCGTTGGGGTATTCTTTCGACGTCATCCCACGATGCCATTGGCACCACCCTATTATTGGGGGTGTTCTTTGTGAAGCTCTTCTTGGCTATGATGTGGCCATGTGGGAAAGAATAAGCGTCTTTGGTTGGGGTATGGCCACACCCTTATTCAACCAATAAAATCAAGAAAATTTTATATATATATAGATAGAGAAAAATAATATAATATTTGATGATGAAAAGAAATTGCCATTGTTGATAGGGAGTGTTTTTGGGGTATTCTTAAAAAGAGAGAGGGGGGGGGGGGGGGGGGGGG
>JAOXNX010000019.1:2246499-2264848 GCA_028566075.1 Solidago caesia | reverse complement strand
TTTTGGAATGCCTTGGACCTGATATAGATTTAGATGTTAGATCAAACTTCACATTCATATCAGATAGACAAAAGGTACTTCATTTCCTGATAGCAATTCACTCTAATTTGTGTATTTCCAAACTGTTTATATTCATGCTTCTTATTCTTAATAATAGGGTCTCATCCAAGCAGTCAGCAAAGTGTTTCCTTCTGCTGAACATAGATTTTGCTTGAAGCACATACATGAAAACATGAAGTTGCATTGGAGAGGAAGGGCATACAAGGAAATTCTTTGGAGATGTGGAACTGCCACTACCCCACACCAATTTGAAAAGCATATGGAAGAGATGAAGAGGCTAAATGTGGATGCCTACAACTGGTTGGCTAAGATTCCACCCAAACATTGGTCAAGATCACACTTTTCAGGTATTCTTTGGTCTCATATGCCATTGTTGAGTGTTTCCTTCTGTTGTTACATAATTTGAATTTGGAAATGTTTGTGTTATAGGAAGATGCAAATCAGATATGCTTTTGAACAATTTATGTGAGGTATTGAACAAGCAGTTGGTAAATGGCAGAGATAAGCCCATCATAGCAGCTGTTGATTTCATCAGGGAGTATTTCATGAAAAGAATAGTCCTTGTGCAGAAGGCTATTGACAAAGCCATGGGTCCATTGACACCTCAAGCCAACAATCTGATGCACCAAAACAAGCAGGAAGCATCCAAATGCATAACTCTTTGGAATGGTGGGGACAAGTATCAGGTAAGTGGGCCATGGGGTGACCAACAGATTGTTGATGTATCTGCAATGGGATGCACTTGTAGAAAATGGGAGCTCACAGGGCTCCCTTGCAGGCATGCTATATCTGTGTTTTGGGACATGGTGAAAAACAGGCAACAAGTAGGAATAGTTGAAAATTGGGCTCATCAATGTTACTGGTTGTCAACATGGAAGACTGCTTACACTTTCAAAGTAGGTCCAGTTACAGGAACACACTCCTGGCCTAAGTCAAACTGTCCTTTCACTTTGACACCCCCAATCCATCACAGACCAGTAGGTAGACCCAAAAAGAAGAGAACTAGGGGTTTCTATGAGGATAACAATTTCTTGGTCAAGAATGGCAAGGTGTCTAGAAAAATGGCAACTGTCACATGTTCCAAATGTCATAATAAGGGACATAATGCAAGATCTTGCACTGGACAAGGTGGTGGGAGTCAAGTAGGCAGTCAAGTAGAGGGCATAAGCCAAGTGGGCAATGCAACAAGTGGGCAGGATGACCATGAAAGTCAACCATTTCCTGCTAGTCAGGTTGACAATGAGAGTCAACCTTTTGTTGGTAGCCAAGTTGAAACTGGTAGTCAAGTGGGTGGAAGTGAAGGAGTCCCAAATGCTAGTGGTGTAATTCATGTTCATACTGGAGTTGGTAGCAGTCAAGTTAATTTGGGTGGTAGCATTCAAGTCAAGAAGGTTAGGCCAAGGCATAAAAGTGAGAGGATTTTGAGGAAAAAGCTTGGAAAGGTGATAGATGGACCTGGACTGACTAGTGAGGATGCCATGTTGGTAGAGTAGATGGACCTGCAATGTCTTTTGTATGCCATTTAGTTGGCACTTGTTATGTTATGTTTATGTAACTTTAAGACAATTTCAAATATCCTGCTTCTTATGTATTGTAAGACATTATCCCAAGAATGCTTGTTGTGTTTGTTTAAGACATTATGTATTGTATGTCCTTTTCTTGAATATCAATTTTCTTGTTACATTAAACTGGTCAGGAAATAAGACCAAATAACCATACATATATACATGAACTGCAAATAACCATAGAGACATAAAACCAAATAACCATATATACATGAACTGCAAAATGTCTTCCATTCCATAAAACCAAATTTCCATAAACCAAATAACCATACATACCAAACTTCATTTACATAAAATTGCCATCTAAATTTCCAAACTTCTACTCCAAAGACACTCTCCATCTTCAACCTTCAATGTGCTATATTGATACACCATAAAACAGCAACAAACAATACCCAACTACTCACCAAATACATCTTCAATCTTCTAACTTCCCTTTTGCTTGCTTTTAAGTCGGCATCAACTACATTCTTCGACCTCAATAAACCAGGTATGATGTCCAATGAACGAGGGCACATTGGAGGGTCAACCCAACTTATGAATCGACAATTTGACCTCTGTTAACATGATAATGAAACAAAAACTTAATTCAATACAAAACTTACTTCGACATTCTTGTATCAGTATAGAAACGACTTACTTGTTGTGGACAACAATAGAAACGCCGTCCAGGATTATTATCGGTCCACGAAGTTCGAACAATTGCTTTTCTCCCACACCAACAAACCACCATTGTTGCGATTTCTGTTAATTTGGGGTATATAAACCCTAATTTATGGAAAGGGGGCCGGGTTGGGTTAAAATGGGTATATATATTTGATTCAGTGTATATATATTTGATTCAGTAATTAACTCTTATATATATATATATGTATATATATATATATATATATATATATATTAACTAAACCAGTAGTCTATTCCAAACCTCTATGAATATTACTTTACTCTAGAATCAGCCACATTTATTTGGATTTTTCTTAAACAAAGAATATTTAAATAGATATTTAAATTTATTTATTTAATTCTAGATCTCGTTTCCTTGAAATATAGATTCTTTTATTTTTCAATTAAATGAGATGGCTTGTGTTTTCATTTTTAAAATTTTTAAACACTTTCTTATTTATCATCCAATTCCTTAAAATAAAAAACTAGCAAAAATTATGAGTTTTAATTATCAAGAACACATAATTAAAATTCTTTGGTTTTTTTAAGTGAGCCGCAAAAATAAGAAACCATTTACAATCAAAATTAAGATCAAAATATTATTGTTTTCGAAATCATTTTTATTTTTATTTTTCTATTCATTCTTATGCTTGTTCCAAGATCAGAGAACAAAACAATGAACATTATTATTCGGTAAAATCATATTCTAATAAAATTGTTCCAAGCAATTTATGGAACAAAACAATAAAATACGAATCAAATGTGATTGATTAATGAGTCATGCTCTGATACCACATGTTGGAATATAATTATATGATTCATATAAAATAAGTAAATAATGAAAATATAATAAGAGATTACATACCCGATGATCCAGTAGAGGAATTAAACAGGTTAGCCATTAGGATTGTCGGATTCCCAACTTAAGATGATTGTATAATAATGGGATGATGAATTCGGTTATGGTGATGATGACACCAAATAATAATGAGAGAAAAGCACACAGTTAAGTTCTTAAGAATGAATCATTAGGTTAAATGTTATATTTGAAAATACTATTTATATTTTATAGTATTTTCACATTTTAACCCTAGTGTTTAATATGTGTTTTATTATTCTCTCAAGCTCCAATCACATAGTGGGAAACCCTATAATACGTCTATAATAGTAAATACGTCCATTTTATATTTACCAGACATAGGAATTTAAGTTATCGTCAATTATCATATCATGTAGGATAAACGATCAGTGACGGTCACACTAACGTGGTTCCAACAGTATTGTCCTTAAGTAAATATATATTTAATATAACAAACTTTTAAACAAAATTATGACAGAACGGTTTTTAGTTAGACAGTTGTATATTCAACACAAATATCCTAGCATAATGAAACGGTATAAACACGCACGGCGCGAGGCCTAGAAGTCCACTAGTTCCAAAATAAAAACACGTACACTTGTTTTTGAGAACGAGAGAGGCAAGTGTTAAAGCCAGAACAGAACAAAACAAACCAACCCAGTCGACTTCCAAGCCGAGCCAACTCATATCCAGCTAAAAAATAAACAGAATCTAATCAATCATCTCGTATCACCAAACTCTAGTTAATTCACTAACTTAGGTACGTTAAAGCTCACACTCACACTCTCACACACACGCGCCACAAAAACCCAAACCCTTTCTCTCTCTCCCTCCATCTTCACATTTCTCAAATGAACTCCGGCCATTTCCATTTTCCGGTCACCGTTAAATAACAGAAACCGTTATCTCATTTCTTCTAGAATCTTCTTCTTCTTCTTCTTCTTGTGAGATATGGCTGAAGAAAGAGATAATAATAATAATAATAATAATAATAATAATAATGGCGGCGGAGGATTGGTGGTACAGAAACTTATAGATATAGTAAATGATATATCTATGATATCTGATTACAGGTGTACCGTTAAAAAGCTGTTTTCAAATCTATCTAGAAGATTAAAACTCTTAACTCCATTGTTTGAAGAAATCCGTGATATTAATCAATCTTCATCTTCATCATCAATTCCTTATCAATCCTTGATTTCCTTATTTCAAGCTTTGGAATCTGCGAAGGAACTTCTTCTACTCGGAAGCCATGGCAGCAAAATTTATCTGGTATATACTCACATACATATTTCTGTATCTATATCTGTATCTGTATCTATATGTATATCTATATCTATGTTTATCATATGTTAGCTTGCATCTATTTAAAAAAATATATATATATTTTGAATTTTTATTTAAAGTTTATTAAATGAAGATCTGAATCAATAATTTGTGCTACAGAGTTATAGTGTATTTATATGCAATTATTGTATGGAATTTATAAGTTGGATTTCAGAATTTCATAAGTGCTACTTACTTATTAATATGGCAGGGACCAGAAGTATATCATTATTGTTATGTGGAATTATATTTATTCAGAAGATGATGAAGGCTTTTTTTTTATTTTTATTTTAATTAATTATTTTTTTTATAACGGGAAATTATCTCATTCAACTCAGGACTTCTGAATATACCCCAAAATACTCCACCCCCACAATTGTGAGGTGGATGAACTCAAGCCACTAAGACCTTACCACCAACCCTATTGGCAAGGCTAGTTCTATTGGTAGGGTCATTTGTGGAAGACTTTAGTTAAATTTTAAGGTTAATTATCTAAAATGACAAAATACTTGTTGTTCGGTCTCTTTTTTGAATCTTACTCTTTTTTGGTGTTCGGTAACAATTGAACCTCTTAAATTTGTCCCTTTCTAACCATTTTGTAATACCGATGCCAGCAAAATGTTTAGCAATCCAATCATATGTCATTAGAAACCCGAATTGTGTTTGATCAATTTACTGCCTTTGACGGTATCCCAGGGTTACAAACTCATTAAAAGAGGAAATTTTTTAAAAGTTATATGGTTTCATGAGACATAAGATAAAGCAAGATGAAAAAATGGATAGTAAATTTATTACTTATGTGAATATAATTAGTTACAAATATGACATTTTAGGCATACGAGAAATTGTTGGATGAAGTAATTTATGAGTAAGCTAGTGGAATATTTTTTCTATTAGTATCTATCTATAATACTTTAATGGTAATTTCTTATGCTTAGTGCTTACTTTCAGTCTGTTGATAGAATTAGAATTGGACTACTTTTCGTTCTGTTTTTGGAAGTTTTTTGGGTGTATGCTGTTGTCCAAACTCCAGCTGTTTTATATTGATTCTGTCAACTAAGATGTTGTATAGATTATGATATTAATTAATGCGTCGTTATTCTGAAAGTCTCTTGTTGCCTCCATGTTTGGACAAACATGAATTTAGCTCATTTATTTTAATTACTTAGCTTACCTTTTTACTACTTGAAGGTGTAGTACGACAAGTAGGTACGAGAAAAGGCGATAAGTTGGTCCTTTTGTGTTTTATTTTTAGCTTTTATGCATTAGAAAGCCATATTGCCTTACCTTGTTGCTTCTGTTCTTGCCTGGGCAGTAAAACATATTCTAAAATTAAGTATTTTTAGATCTTATCTGAAGTACCCAGTAGGCTAGCTACAGGTTGGTTGATTAATGATAATAAGGCCGGGTTTCCTGAGTTGCGACTTTTGGTAAACTTTACGCTAGTGCAGGGACATTATTTAGTAAAGAGATCAAACTTATGGAAATGACATAATGGTGTTGGTTACTTGGTTGAGAGAACTTTAGGAGAAGTATGTTAGATATAAAGCTTACCAGGATTTTGACTCTACAAGTCAAAAGAAACCCAGTTTTTTTTTTTTTTGAACAGTCAATTTTCAAGGAACACCGGACCATACAATGGATCAGCCCAATACAACACTCCGGCCCGCTAGAGGTTCAGGAGCTGTTACTGGTATTCAGGCAAAAAAATCCACAAATTTTGTCACTCTAGATAGTCGAACCCAAGACCTGTGGGGAAAACCAGGGATGCATCTGCCAATTGAGCTGGCTTCATTTGCTAACCCACCTTGTTATATCATAAATATTATGTAACCACCGTTTTAACAGAATGCTAATAAATGAAGAAAGTCTTAAGAACTGCATAATTTACAATTCACTCTCTTACACATGAGTAGTAGATACATACAAAGATCCTAATTCTTGAACTCAAGTCTAAATGAAATGTATAATTGAAAGCAGTGAGGTCAACTTTGACAACAAAAAACTGATGTTTTTCTACGCAGGTCTTGGAGAGGGAAGAAATCATGAAAAAATACCATGAAGTTACAGCTCGTTTGGAACAGGATTTAAAAGGCGTTTCAGTCGATGAACTTGACATATCAGACGAAGTTAAAGAGCAGGTGAGATTGACACATATCTTGATCACCACAAGGATGTGATAGGACATCTTATTAGGCATTTAATAATCATAAAGGTGCAATATTCATGCTTTGATCTAGTATATTGGAATTAATATAGGTTGCGCTTGTTCTTACTCAATTTGGAAGAGCTAAAGGAAGAACTGATGCACCAGATGCTGAGCTATATGAGGATCTTTCATCCCTTTACAACAAGGATGTTGACGTTATAGAAGATCCGGCCGTCTTGAAGAGATTGGCTGAAAAACTACAACTAACTGAAATAACTGACCTTACACATGAGTCGATAGCATTGCATGAAATGGTTACTGCCAGTTCTGGAGATCCAGGGGAGAGTTTAGAAAAAATGTCAATGTTACTAAAGCGCATTAAGGATTTTGTTCAGACTGAAAGTTCAGATATAAGCTCACCGCCAGGAGAAACTTCTACTCTTCCCAGCTGCACCTATCAAGGAACAATGGTGAAAAGTTCAAAAAACGGTTCCATACCTGATGATTTCCGTTGTCCTATATCACTTGAGTTGATGAAGGACCCAGTCATTGTCTCAACAGGACAGGCAATGCTCATTACCTTTTCATAGTTCATAGGATGGGACTTTTTAATTTACTTATGAATGGGTTCATCCAAGTTGTGTTTTAGCTCTAACTCATCAAACAGATATAAAAAAATGAGTTCAAGGGAAAGTGTTAGTCGAAAGTTACCCAAAGTGTATCTTAATCTTAAATGCATGAACCCTCATAGATCATTTCATTCAAAATACAGATAATTTTGGACCACTAGGATTTCAAATCAACCCGACCCTGAACCAAATATTACCCACGTGACCAGAACCCATTTTGACCTGCCTTTTTTGCCAGTTATAGTTTTTAACACTCTCTTTCTGATCATATTGCAATCCTGAGGTTTTGAAGTATACATTTTTCATTTTGCAGACCTATGAGCGTTCATGCATTGAGAGATGGTTGGAAGCAGGACATCGCACGTGTCCAAAAACACAACAAAGACTGACCAGCACCTCACTCATACCGAACTACGTATTACGCAGCCTTATAGCCCAATGGTGTGAGACAAACGGAATGGAGCCACCAAAACGGGCCACTCGGTCTGCTTCTGCCTGCACCCCTGCAGAACGTTCCATAATAGAAAGTCTCCTTCGTAAGCTTAATTCCGTGAGTCCTGATGACCAGCGAACTGCTGCTGGTGAAATCCGCCTCCTTGCAAAACGGAACGCTGATAACCGTGTGGCTGTAGCTGAGGCCGGAGCCATCCCACTCCTTACAAATCTTCTGACCGCACCGGATTCCCGCACACAAGAACATGCAGTAACCGCTCTTCTCAACCTCTCAATATGTGAGGATAACAAAGGGAGTATAGTATCTTCCGGGGCTGTCCCAGGGATAGTTCAAGTTTTGAGAACAGGTAGCATGGAAGCACGGGAAAACGCAGCTGCCACCCTTTTTAGCCTCTCTGTTATTGATGAAAACAAGGTGGCCATTGGTTCTTTAGGAGCGATCCCACCTCTTGTGTTGCTTTTAAGTGAAGGTACTCAAAGAGGAAAGAAGGATGCTGCAACAGCGTTATTTAATTTGTGTATTTATCAAGGCAATAAAGGAAGGGCGGTGAGGGCAGGCGTGGTTCCTACTTTGATGGGGCTCCTTACAGAACCAGAGAGTGTGATGAAGGATGAAGCATTAGCCATTTTAGCTATAATATCAAGTCACCCGGAAGGCAAGTTGGCTATAGGTCAAGCTGAGGCGGTGCCGGTTTTGGTGGAGTTTATTGGGAATGGGTCACCGAGGAATAAAGAGAACGCAGCTGCTATTTTGGTGCATCTTTGTTCTGCTGATCAAAAGTATCTGGTGGAGGCTCAAGAAGTCGGAGTTATGGGAGTATTGGTGGACTTGCTACATCACGGTACTGATAGAGGAAAAAGAAAAGCCGGACAGTTGCTAGAAAAGATGACGAGATTAGCCGAGGTGTTGTGTCAGGCTCATGACCAGACACCGACAGAAGCTCAGGGGCCTAATAGCTGACTCTTTCTTCTTTTGAAATTTGTTTAATCTTTTCCGGGGTTGGTTTTGTTACTCCACTACCACTAATGTAGAAGGTGAAAGGTGGAAGGTCAACCACCACCACCACCATCTGTGTCCCTTTGTTCAGTTATAGTTGTAATTTATTTTCAACTTTCCGGTTGTGTTTGAGGACGACATACATATTGACTCTGAAATCGACATAATTGCATAAGACAAAGATGATGAAAGATTTAGGATTTGAGGGTGAGTTTGATACTAAAACTGTAACATTCTCATGATGAGATTTATATATGGAAACATGTTCTGTTCTCTTTTTTAAGGAACTCTGTAACGTTCTTAATTTTTAACGGTAATATTATACTAAGTTATTATATATATTTTAAAGTTATTAAAAATAAATATGATATTTTCTTGTAATGGTTTTTAAAGGAAAGTGAAATAATATATAAAAAATAGGGATAAAATATACTAGTAACTAATAAAATACCCCTAACTAAGTTAAAACAACATCCAAAATTTCCATTTTATGATTTAAACCATACAAGTTTATCAAAAAAAAATCCATTCTATTCTTTCCTAAATCAAACCCCAACTTAATAGTAGTAATAATAATTAATTCTCTTGGTGATTTTAAGCTTTGAAGGGACATTTTTTTTTTTTTTACTTTTTTTTTTTTTAAAAAGAATTTTGAACAGCTTTAAAAGGGAGATTTTGGATTAGGGTTCATGTAGAAAAAGAATGGAATGTTAGGAAGTTTCAAGTTAGTTGGAGAATTCAAATGATAATTAGTGATTTTGATATTATAAGCTAAAGGTATATTATTATTATTAACTAGGTGAATTGAAGATTTGATTGGGTGATGATAATATATTATTACCATCATTTTTAGTCATTTTAAGTAAAAACCCATATTGTATTGTTTTTGTTATTGTTGTTTGGCTAGTGGTAATAAAGTTAAAGAAATGAAAGTTATAGTTGAAAGATGAAAATAACAAAATATTGATGAAAAGTGAGATTATGTTTTTAAGTATTATGGTTGAAAATTTTTAGAGAAAAATGATTTAGCCATTCAAACATAATAATATGAATGCGTAATATGGGTTGATTCTTTAGTTAATTTTAGACTAGTAGGTGACCTTGAATTATGTTGTTGATAGGTTCTTGAGTTTGGGTCACCTAAATATTTAGCCATTATTAATTAACAATGTGAGTACAAAATTTACCCTATGTTTTGTCATGAGTTAGGATTACAAAGATTGACATGTTGGTTCAATGTTTGTTAAATTTGGTTAGCATAAGTGTGAGTGAGTTGTTGTCCAACATGTGTTAATCTATGCTTTAAAGTTGTTTGTTAAATGGCTAATACAAGTGTGTGTGAGCGGTTGTTCGGCTTGTATTAATCCTTGTTTTTGATTAATTGTATAATACAAGTGTGAGAATTCATGTGGGCGTTCGATAACCATTGGATCGTTATAAAATTTCAACTGTAGGTTCATAACACATAGATCTATTATCTTATTGGAGGGGTCTTAGATCGGAACTTTCGATAAGGAGATATAGCTTGTCAAAGTTGTAGATCAGATTTGTAAGGATTTCCTGTTGTTATTTGTTTCAGCTCTTGTTTGGCTTGTTGTTAGGTTAGGTGTGTGAGCTTACAAGTTTGGTAAAAAGCTTGTAAGTGGTTATCCACATTATCATACCGGATATATTTTTTTTATTTCTTCCAACATATAAATCAAAATTTTTTACAATATTTTACACTATGTAAAAATAACCCGTATGGTCATGTGAACCCTGGGTCCGCCCTTGCAACCACCACTCTCCGACTTGATTTTTTAAAAAAAAAATTTATAGACAATTTTTTAAATTTCGTTGAGCATATTTGAAAATGCATTGGTTTTGTTGTTATCTTGTAGGGTTGAGTCAATTGACAGCTGGTAATTACTTAGGGCATTAACAATGGTTGCTCGCGTTAGATCTTATTTCTCACTCCCAACTGATTTCTTTATGCAGTTATGCCACCTCACCGTTAGTCTGTTACCTTTTTCATCTCTCACTCTCATTTCTCACTACAATTTTGTTGGCAATGTCATCTCACTATAATTAAATACCACACAAACAAACAAACTTACACAAACAAACAAACAAACACATATCTTTACGGTCTCTTTCTTCTATCTGTCACACAAAAAGATTTCTCCCACAACTCCATCTCTCACTCATCTCCCATGAAAGACGGTAGTGTTCCAATGAAAGATGACATCTTTCTCATGCCATCACTTATCCATTGCCAATAGCCTTAGTTATCTTCGATCGTGAATTGGTTTGATCCAATCCAACTTAATGGGTCATAATATATGCCCATATATCCATTAAGAGATCCAACAAGTTAATCCTATTATCAACACAGTTGTATTAATTGATCCATGATCTATCCGATCGATCCATTTGATACCCAAAGTAATTCAGTTCGCAAGTACCAACCTGTGTTGTGGGTAGTTAGTGTCATCTTTTTAAGTTAACAAAAAGATAAATTAAATAATATCAATTTCCATTAAGACGTATTCAGCTTTTTGTAACAGAAGGTTTGATTTTGATCTTATTATTTTTAATTTTAATTTTAATATTTGTAACACAAGGTTTGATTTTGATCTTATTATTTTTAATTTTAATATTAATATTGTAGTTATGTGACTTATGTCAACATCCATTGACGGGCCTATTATAGGAATATAGGCCGCTCATGGAAAGCTTCATGGAGACATGTAGTTCAGCCCAATTGTGTACTTTTGTGGCCCAAAATCCTTCTTTAGTTACCTTGGACAGTTGGACCACCTTTATATGTACTTTTGAAGGCTATAATTTTTTTTATTAAAGCTACGATACAATCTTTTATCTACTCAACGATTCTATATATGGAATTTGTAGATATGTATGAAGTAAACAACAAAAACTCCACTAAATAAGTAGTGCAACAAAAAATCATCTCCCATTGTCTGTGCCACTATTTTCTCCCCATCCCTCCTTCAATTATACGATATGGCTCGCGAGAGTCATGAGTTGACATTCATGGCTTCATGCACATGATCACCATGTGATGCAACCCTGGTCATGGAGTGATCGATCCAGCCCACGGTGTGATGGAGATCGAGGTTAATCCGGCTGAAGTAGGTGATCGATTACGAGATAATTAATGGTGGGTTGATACTTGATACATGTGGTATCGAGTGATAATGCTGTGATAAGTGGGTTCTAACATTTAACGTGATGGATGTATTATCATTAGGGCTAAAAAGGAAGGGATACTGACAAATGTGTATGACGCTAACATATGACAATGTGATGTGTGCCAAATGAGATACCAAACCAAATGCTCTTAACCATGTCATGAAAAGTAGGCTTAATAAGACTCTAATACAGAAAGGGCTAGGCTAAAGACTCTAATAATCTGGCAAGGGCCAACTTCCAAAGCGTTAATTTTTATTTTTATTTTTATTTTTAACTGTAAATTTATTTAAAACACCTACATTACTCTCAAATAATCTTATAAATACATTTAACCGGCCCCTCAAGTGGCGATATATAGCTTCTGCCAAGTGCGCTAATTAACCCCACACTTTATAGATAAACCAAAGATGTTTCTTGACCCCATGCCATATTATCTTCTTTAAGCATGTATAATGTTGACAGTCGAAAAATGAAATGAAAAACCAAAGAAACATTTTACAATTCTTGCTTTACGTATCAGATACACCTACGTACAGCTTGAAATGACAAGAAGATTTGGGTGTTACTTTTTATTTTTGTTTTGGGTTGGGTACGTAATATGTATGTAACACTTTATTGGGGGAAGGTACGTGATTATGTTGGCTCTTTTGATAAAACAAAAATTAAAATAAAATCTCTATCCTTGCCCAGATTCCTTTCTTTTTAGACCGAGAAAATCACACACACACACTAGCCAGTAAATTTTTTCATCTTCTTTAGCCCTTTTTCCTACCTGTTTTTTCAACAGAATTCCCTTCACTTTTTGATTTCGTTATTAATTATGACTCTGCAAGATTTTCTCTCAAACTACGCACCTCTTTACTTTTTTTCACAAGGAGAAACCTCTCCCAATTCTTACCTCTCCCTCTCTCTCTCTTTTTTTTTTTTATTGTCGTTACATCAGCGCCGCATCATCTCTTCCTTACTGACACACCCCGTGACACACTCCTTCTAACAACACCTCTTCTTTTACTTCTTTCTCACTTATTTATTATTAAATAAAACAAAAACAAAAAAAAACAAATATATTTTTTAAATTTCTTAACAATTCACGCGGACTTGCTAGCTACCAACTCCCCACCTCTTTCGTCCTCTTCTCTTCTCCTTGGTGGCGAACTCCGGTGACGAGCCACAAAGACGGGGGCAGTCAAAAGCTTACCCCATGACGTACACACCGGTAATTATTGGGAGTGAAGCACAAAAACACACAAAGAGAACTAAAGATCTGCATGGTTTTGAGTGGCATGCAATTATTGCCATTTTCAAAAGAGATTTAGATGTAGTTGAATTAATAATATAATTATTTAACTTGGTGAACAACTTAATTAAGATAGTATCTACATTCTATCCATGCATGCTAGTTTCTTTCCTTTTTTAGTTACACAGACAGTGGGCACATGCAACTACCTTTAGCTGCCAACTTATGACTGAAGAAGAATACTGTCAAGAAGAACATGAAAGCTGATTAAAGTTGGGGTATATATGTTGACGGTTTTAAGCCTTTTTATCCTTAGTGGTTGCGACAGAAAGACCGAGATGCATTTTATATATATACTCGTATCAGATTCTTCCAAGAATATTTCGAATATATGTTTGTTAGCAGTATATATATATATATATCATATATTATGTGCGCACAGCCGATAAAATGCAGTATATTTCACCATTGATACGAAACTATTGACATCAAACTTTGATACTAGTCAAAATTAGATATACAAGGATTGCCACGTCTAAAGTAAGAATATTGATCAGTATTGACATAGATTTAGGTAAATTTGTAAATTTTTGCTGAGTATATGCAACATACTTGTCTAAAAGTAATAATTTTTGCTAAGTATAAGTGATCAAGAAATAAAAAAAAGTTGTGAGTAATTAAGGTGATACCATTTGATGGTTTTGGTATGCATTTGCCCACATTACCCAATTTCAAAGATAGGGCATGAATATTCATTAATACTGGTAGTTTTTATACGTTCTCAGGCAATTGATTCCATATAGAAGGCTATAAGATTAAGACTATATAATAGATAAACCATTGTCATAATTCGCTGTTGACCGACTACGTACTACTATTTTAGAGCCTCAGATTTCCAATAGCTAGAAAGATTCAGCTAATTATCAACGAAGATTATCAGTACAAATTAATATAATTAAGTAGCACGTACACACTTTGAACACAAATTAGTAAAACATTCCACATAAAATACAAGTAATTGAAATCTTAAACACAATAAGCTAGAATTAAAGACACCTTAATTATACTACTTACCATCAGATTCAATTTGGTTACCACATAAAAACCCTACCATTGTTTCTCCAATCTTAGCAATATATGCTAGTGATCAGACCATTTATCACATCCTTGCTATCTACTAGGGTTCGCGCGGCGACTCCAAGTTAACTTAGTTGAGAGCTTTAATACTTTCATTAATTGGTCAAAGAAGTTCCCCCAAAGAGCAAGATTATATGAAATGAGTTGTAGGAGTAGAAGACGTATTGGCACCAGAAAATCCAGCCCAATTATTTCCCACTTGCCATGGTTGTTGATTAGTATTATCAGAACCACCCAAAACTTGTCTTGATAAATTCAGGCCTCGATTTTCTTCAACTTTTACTGGAGGATCTGCTTGAGAATTATCGACGATGGAAGATGCTGGTGTTTCAACTGCATCTCGACTCTGATAGTGAAATAAGTTGGTATTATTATTGGGAATATCAAATCCAGCCAAGAAGGGTAGTCTCCAATTCTCGCCGCTTCCAATTGACAAAATATTACTGTAGTTATTTCCATTTGAGCCACCAGTTCCTAATTGGAAGTTACCCATTTCATTTTGAGGATGAAATCCACCAAGATTTGATGTAATATTGCTAGCAATACCTCCATATGAGCTCATAAAGGGCATTTGAAGAGATGGAGGATGTTGGAGCTGAGTACTTGTTGCAATATTTTCAGTGCTACACCTTGAAGGACTTCCACTTATGGATGATTTAGCCCCTTTTTGGCTTGGAGATTTCGACCTCCTGCTGTTTTTTCTTTTGTTCCTCCTACAACCTCCTCCAACCGGAACGTTCCTTAAAGCTCCACCTCGTGTCCAATAGCGCCTGCACGTCTTGCAAAAGTGTCGAGGCTGCGTGAGACTGTAGTTGTTGAAGTAGCAAAATTTGGTGTTCGTCGAATCACAACGGGGACAATTTAGTCCTGGCTCAGGCATGGGTAGGTTTGCTTGTCTAGCTCGATCCACCATAGATCCCGGTCTAATTGATCCTTCTCCTCCTCCACCACCACCACTACCTCCTCCTCCTCCTCCTCCTCCATGTTGAGTTGGCACTATTGGTGACTGAAAATTAGGGTTTTCAACTCCACCACCGTTATCTTGTTGATAGTTTGATTGTTGTAGCTAGAATAAGAACACAATAACACAAAGCAAACTTTTAATTAGAAGGTACTTATACTAACAAGGCATATTCAAGAAAGATGACAATTAAAAGAAGATGATATTAATCATCTTTATATGTATGCTTTATTCTTTAACTTTAATTGGATGACAAATTAAGAAGAAAAAGAAATTAAATCAAATAAAAAGGAGAGTAGTTTAAAGATCATATACTAAACCTGTTGTTGCCAATTGTGATGATCTAGAAAGGGTGTAACGGGTGAGAAAACCATGGTTTACAACTTTAAATTGATCCCTTTAATTTTTTTCTTCTCTTTTAAAAAGTTTATGTGAAATGCATGGAATCAAATACAATAAAATTCCAGTGAGATGTCTAGAGAGAGAGAGAGAGTAAAGAAAGAAAGGGAATGAATTAAGCCAATAAAGGAGAAGATGATGAAGAGGAGTAGAAGAAGGCTTTTGAATTACATAATATTCTTAATTGGTTTCTTTTTAGATTTTTAAAGTGTTTTTTTTTTTTTTTCCATCTTTTTTGCTTTTGTATATATTATGATAATTAATAATTAGGGTTCTTGGGAGTGAATGGTGGAAGTTTCTTAGCCATTAAGCTTTCTCATAGACACTGGGGTGACATCCTGCATGTTAGTGCTTGGGTGAAAAAGTTAAGTATGACTCCCTTTCATGAATGTATATACATATATAACCGTGTATCTATACATGTGCATGCATGGTGGAAAGAAAGATATGATAGGGGGAGAAATTATAGTGGGTGCGTGCGTGCGTGTGATTGTGATGTATTTGTTTATATATGCATGCGGTTGTAGCATGAATCTTTTACATAATGTACAAGAGTTGGCGAGTTGCGTCTTTTATTGTCTATGTTATCTATAATTAATGAAATTAGCATTAAGTTAGGTTTATTTAGAACTAATCGATCAATCTTTTCGAAACTCTTGACTAATTAACCTCTAGCTAGGATATAAGCAATATATATGGTGATCGAAATGTTACACTTAAAAATATATGAATACAACTAATTAGTCATGTCATTAAAAGAATAGATGGGTCGTGTCGATATGGATCGGTCAGATTGCGGTGAAAAACGTTCGATTGGGTTAACTAGTAAAGGATTTGTGCTTTAACTTTTAACTATGGCTACATATAAACTATTATAAGATTTAAAATGTCTTTTGTATTATGATTTAAGAATCTACATAAGGGTTTTGATGGAGCACTTTGCAATTCAATTCGTGAGCCGTTGACAACCGCTTTTTGAAATTTGGTTTGTCGGTTGGCTCGAGCCACTGGCTTCACGGCTCAAAACAGCTACACACTATTTTGAATTCTGGGCAGTAATTACGTCTTGACTACACCATTATATATGACAAGTTTGAACGCACCATAATAATGAGTATCAACTCTCATTAACAGTACGTGCATTAACTAAGACATTTCTCCTCTCCCTTCTACTAGTAGCTAGAAGGAGGTCTGGTTCAAGAAAATGTGCCTGAAAACATACGAAAAACACACAAATTAGGTTGTTGCACCGTGAAAGACAGACATGTTTACTTGGGTGGACTGAAATCTGTTTTAAGAGACTTCTATTGAACAACTAATTCTCAACCAGTACTCTGCCTGCTTTGTTTCTATCAATTTTATGTATTTTCCTTTTCTGTTATTCTAAAAACATTTAGCCGTTTCTATAATTTTATTTCATTTAATGTAACTTGCATTTCTATTTCTATAACTTTAAGTTCATTTGTAATTTTGTATTGTATTTCGAATAATATTATATTTTATGTGAGAAGTGTTCCTAAAAAATAACCCGTAAAAAATCACCGGGGTATCCGATTAACCCCCCACTAAATATTGTCGAAATTTCATTGTAAGGATTTCGATAAAAGTTTAATTTAAATATGATATTTATGGCCTTTTAAAAAATTATATCTCATTTTTATCATGATCCAAAATGATCATGATCTTATCCTATGTGTGTTATTTTAATACTTGTTTTACAATAACCAACCCCTATACATATATATATATATATAGCATATACGATTTTATCCCCACAACCAAACACTCCATAGTCTGTTATTAAGTATCTTCTATACTTTGCGCGGGTATATTGCTATCATTTTCTTACACAAATGTTTGGTTTGCATTTAACGTCGTCACGACACCTCGCACGCTGTGTATTGTCGTTGCCGCATCGTGTAGGTGCCCCATCCAGTGCTAGTGTATATGTGTGTGTATTTAACAAGATTCTTTTTATAAGTCTAGTCTCCTTCATTCTCTTTTTCTTTTTCTTTTTCCCTATCTTTTCTTAATTACAACACAAACCTTTTTTCTATTGAGGGTAAAAGACAAAGAATATTTGTCACTTTGATTTTGTTTCCATCAACGTTGTTTGGTAAATTTCAAATCTTATGATTGAAGATGTTAATTCCAAAGTGAAAGTTAGATGTATAATTTAACTGCCTTGCCAAGGTGGAAATAGACAGCTTTAAATACTTGTATAGTACGCATTATTTATTATACGGTACAATAATTTAATTTATTTATCTCGACCAACATGGTGGAATTTTCTTAAAGAAAGTATTTACTTGTCACAAAAAAAAATTCTATAGAAAAGTTTTAAACACTTCCTTGTTACTAGAAGTATGCGGTATACGGTGATGGATGAGTTTTTTAAAAAATTCAAATTATGATGTATAATTAATTCAAAATAAAAGTTTGTAAATTTCAATTAGTACATGCAACTCGTCAGCTCTAGATTTTCAAACATATGAGTATATAAAACTTGTATTAATTATTTATTGGTATATTTAAAAATGAAAATGATTATGTAAAATAAATATATGAATAATTAAAATATAAAAATGATAAGATAAAACGTTAATATAATAATTTTCTTGTACTTAAAATGTCATATTTTAAAACTTTAGCAGAATAACTTATAATATAGTATAGATAATTGACTAGATTTAGTCTCGTGTCAAATACACGAGAATTT
>JAOXNX010000019.1:2103356-2127426 GCA_028566075.1 Solidago caesia | reverse complement strand
CTGATGTAGCCTCCGGATATGAGCGTAAAGGCTCCTGATGTAGCCTCCGGATATGAGCGTAAAGGCTCCTGATGTAGCCTCCGAATATGAGCGTAAAGGCTCCTGATGTAGCCTCCGGATATGAGCGTAAAGGCTCCTGATGTAGCCTCCGGATATGAGCGTAAAGGCTCCTGATGTAGTCTCCGGTTATGAGCATAAAGGCTCCTGACATAGCCTCCGGACCCGAGCATGGCTGCTCCATAAAAGGCTCCTGACGCCTCCGGAATCTAACATGACCTCAGCCCTACTAAACACACATGGGCTTGATGTAGGCCCAAACAGTAAAGCCCATGGTCCAATTCTACAAACCCTAAAACCCTTGGCCTCTCCCTATAAATATGGGATAAGAGCACCAAGCAAAGGGACTCTCTCTCTCTATCTCTCTCTTCCTCCCCTCTTCTTTCTTCCTCCCTACTCTACTACTCACTCCTTAGCCTACTTCCGCCTGTGGCGTCACACTTGTGGTCACCAATTAGGAATCGCCACCCGAAGTAGCAACAACATCATCTCCCCTATTACACCTTATAGATCTGGGATTAACCCCCTATACCTAAGTGTAACTTTATGCTTAAACAGATGCAAAAAACAAAATACTCACCAATGCAATGCCATAATGTTGGGTTTCTGTTGAATTCACGCCCATTCCCTGCATTCTAAAGAATCCAAAGCGTTGGTGTTTTCGTTTTTGGTTTTTCGTTTGCATTTTCTTTTCTTTTCATTTGGTGTGTTTTTCCTTTTAACTATATTTAAAAGCCCTTGTACACAAATTTATATATGTTTTATATGTCATTTACTTTATAAATATATAATCTATAATCTATATATAATACCATATAAAACATTTACTTTATTAGAACCCCTGACCTTTGATTTAAAAAAAGGGTATTTACTAACTCTCTTAATGGAAAGTTGATGTTAAATTTACTATTTTTTATTATATAGTCTTTAAAAATTTAGTCAACTTTTCTCATTTATATAATTATCTAATTTAATTACAAATTAATTTTTTATAACTTATATTTTATATTTTTTAATAATGATTTTTTTCTAATAATTATAATATACATAAAACACAATAATGAAATCGCCTTTAGCAACGTGAAATGGGCATCAGAAATTTGGCCAATTGCAGTATCCACCCTGTCGATCTTCTCTTCAGATACGTAACATAATGTATTTCAAGGTTGGTATTTTTCCGCCCCGAAGCTTCTATTTCTTGTTTGCATCCATCCTTTTTTTGCCTGTAATTTCTTTATCACTTCCCATAGGTCGTCTTGGAACTGACTTTCGTAACATATCTACCTGTATCGAGTTTTTCACATTGAAGAGTGTCATTTGTGGCATATTGTTCGAAGATGAGGAAGCTTGAGTGTGAGTATTTTGTTAGTGTTAAAAATTAAAATGTGAGTACTTTTGTTGAATATGAGATAATTGTAGTTGAAAATGATTAGAAAATAGGTATTTAAAAAACAATTTGTGACCGTTGAAGGGGGAGGGGCCCTCCAACGACTCTTTCTCTTCTAATCGCACACACTAAACCATAGCAAAGTTTGCCTTATTTCCTTGCCACGCCGCGCCTCACACCGTCGACGGCGGTGTTACCGCACACTATGGGTGTGGCACCACACCTTTGTCGCATACGTCGCCAACCCTCTGAAATTGCCGATAGAGCAAAAGAAAAAAAGAACAACTAACCATTTGATTGGGGCATTGGGCCGACCAAAACTTGGTTTATTCACACACAGCCCTAACAGTAACACCTCATTAATAGTCCAATTCATTCGATACCACGTCGTTTCACCAACAATCCTTCACCCTTTCCTTCAATTTTTTTCTCCTTATTCCAATTAGTGGCCAACTCCCTATATTTATCCTATCACCAAGAAACGCTCATTCACACACACTGCCGCCGTCAAAGTCAAAAGCACCAAAATCACCGCCGTCCGTACAAATGTATGAAGGCTCAATTCACTAGCAAATTAAACCTATTATCATCATCATCACCGTTCAATCGCCGTTCAATTTCGTCTTTATTTTCACTTCCAATTAATCATTATTATTATTCAAAACCTAGGGTTTGTAATATATTAAATATATCGACGGTTGCGACGGTAAGAGATAGCAGTATGGGCTCTCAAGCGGCGGCGGAAGTTGAGTGGCCGGCGAATAAAGTGAGAAAGACGTTTATTGAGTTTTTTGAACAGAGGAATCATGTGTTTTGGAAATCTAGTCCGGTTGTTCCTGTTAATGATCCTACTCTTTTATTCGCTAATGCCGGTTCGTTTCCTTTTTTCGAGATTTTTGAGTATATGGAGCTCGGTTTGACTTAGTTTATTTTATAATATTTGCTTGCTTTACTTTTGACGAGATTGGGTATTGTTGTTGTTTGCGTACTTTAGTACATAAAAGTTTGTGCCCAATTCATGTTGCTGTTAGATTATTTGCTGTACGGTTTGAATTTTTGTATCTGAATAGTCAAAAGGTCATTATGATTTTTTTACGTAAACAGTTGGTAGTGATATTTATGAGTTCACAACTAGGTGGTGATGGTTCAGAGTTCAGATATTGAAAGCTCCGTATGTGGTGCGATTCAATGGTAATTATTTGTTTTTTTTTGTAATTTACAGGTATGAATCAGTATAAGCCTATTTTCTTGGGTACTGCCGACCCGAACACTCAATTGAGCAAACTCACCCGTGCCTGCAATACACAGAAGTGCATCAGGGCTGGTGGGAAGCATAATGATCTTGATGATGTTGGCAAAGACACTTATCATCACACCTTCTTTGAGATGCTGGGTAACTGGTCATTTGGTGATTACTTTAAAGAGGAAGCCATTGGATGGGCATGGGAGCTTCTCACAGCGGTAATGACATCATTGTTTATCTCATTATACAAAAACTAGACTTGCGTGTGCATGACTCATTTAACCATCATATTCTTTGTGTTTTATTAGCTTTAGTACACTTGAAGTATTCTTCTTCGTTTTTATTTTCTTATTTACTATCAATATGCAGGTTTATAAGCTACCCTCTGATCGAATATATGCCACTTATTTTGGTGGTGACGAGAAATTGGGCCTTCCTGCTGATACCGAAGCTAAAAATATATGGCTAAAGTATCTGCCTCCTACACGAGTTTTGCCATTTGGTTGTAAAGTATGTATTTTTTTTATTAGTTTATTTAATTTCTTGTCTAATCAGTATTGCTTATTTAACACAACTAAGGGTTGCAGTTTTGACCCCATTTACTTTGACCCTGGTCAACTTGGGCCACTTTTTATTTACAATGGTCAACGGGAAGACCAGCTTAAAAGAAAACGTGCTAGTTTCAAGTATTGATTAAGGCCCATTGGCTAGTAGGTTCCTTGGGGAGTGGGGGTGGGGGTTATCATATGCTTCATGTATATACTTGATCATGAAAATAAAAGTTTTCTCATATCTAAGTTGTCTTTCGCACCACACGTCAATTAGGTCGTACTTTTTGCCGGAAGTGTATATTTTAATTCATAACTTACGACCTAATTAGTTGTTATATTTCTATAATTAAAATCTGGGTCATTGTTGTATTAGTGGGAAAGTTTATTGATCATATTTTATACAGTTGTAAATAAGGACAAAAGTTTTGGGAGTCAAGCCTGCCTGGTTTGACAAGTACAAAAAGTTACTCGTTTTGACCTGCATATCTTCAACCTCTGGAAACGTTACTTTGGAGTAACCATTTATGCTTTTTTACTTGTTCACTTTTTGTGGCAGGACAACTTTTGGGAGATGGGTGATACCGGACCTTGTGGACCCTGTACTGAAATTCATTTTGATAGAATTGGTGGTCGTGAGGCTGCAGAGTTGGTAAACAATGATGACCCTACGTTGATCGAAATATGGAATAACGTGTTTATTCAGGTAAAGCTCCTCAAATTTGTTTCATGTAGTTTTGTGTTTTAGTTAGGGGCAGGTAATCAAACATTTTCTAAGTTTTAAAATTTTGTATCGTACAGTTTAACAGGGAAGCTGATGGCTCCTTAAAACCGCTGCCTGCTCAACATGTGGATACTGGAATGGGTTTTGAAAGATTGACTTCAATCCTTCAGAACAAGATGAGCAACTATGACACTGATGTGTTTATACCTATTTTTGATGCTATCCAACAGGTAACATAAAAATGCATATAAGTATTTTTCTTTATATGTTGGTTTCAGTGTGTTTTTACTCAACTTCCTTCGATGGCATTTGGGCAGGCAACTGGTGCTAGGCCGTATTCAGGCAAAGTGGGGCCAGATGATGCAGATGGAATTGATATGGCTTATAGAGTTGTTGCTGACCATATCAGAACTCTTTCATTTGCCATTGCAGACGGTTCTCGTCCAGGTTGTCATAACGACCTACTCTATTTCACCTACTGTTTTATGGCATTAAAAATCTTTTTTCTCAATCCCTCCTAAAAATAGAATCCGTGTGTGTCGTATTATGTCTACCTCTCAAGTAATATAATTAATTGTGTCAGATAACTTGCGACAACTTTATGATAAAATTCTTGTCTTACAGGCAATGAAGGGCGTGAGTATGTTCTGCGACGCATTCTTAGGCGAGCCGTACGCTATGGGACAGAAGTATTGAAAGCGCAGCAAGGATTTTTTAATGGGTAGATATCAAAATATTCTGTAATTTATGTATTGTATGTCGTTATATTACATGTTATCTTATTTCTAGGATTTATTTATACACTTGTACATTGATCAAACTGTTCCGTTTGAATTTGTAATTTTTGGTAACCTTTGTCATGATATAATCAGATTAGTGAAAGTTGTGGTGGATGTAATGGGCCATGTCTTTCCCGAGCTAAAAGAACAAGAGGAACACATTAGAGAGGTCATAGCGGATGAGGAAGAAAGTTTTGGGAGGACATTACTTCATGTAAGTTTGATCTATTGTTTGTAACTTTGTTTAATGATGGAATCATACAATTCAGCTGTTTCACACAGAAAGGGTTGAGTTGAAGTTAAAACTAATGAATGAATTGACTTCAATCGCTCTTTTTATAAATTTAGATTACAAATTTACTGGGTTTTTTCCTATGTTGATTGAATTCTTTTTATAAAGATGTTTCTTGATCTTAAGAAGAGAACAACTGGAAGAGAAAAAGAAAATACAAGATATATGTAAGGACTAAGTGCGCGTGGTTTTTTATAGGGTATTGAGAAGTTTAAGAGGACTGCTCAAGATGTTAAGGGAAAGTCATTTAGTGGACAGGTGAGTTTTTATGTTTCTTGTATCTGTTTTATTATTATTCTTCCTATCGTTTATGATTCTGTTGCACTTGCTCAAAGTTATCATTTTTTATCACCTTATGATATAATGATGGTTAAAAATGTTTTTATTTCATTTGTATATGTAATGGCATAGTTTTTTTTTATTAGATGTAAATCCAATAAATTCTAGGTTCTTAGTTGTCTGTTTTTCGTCTCTCTTTTGGAACAACTATCTTTGTTGCAGGATGCATTTGTGTTGTGGGATACCTTTGGATTTCCACTGGATTTGACTCAGGTGTGTGGAAGGTTTTTCTTGCTTGCTTTACATCATTTTAACATTTATTGCATTATAAGCATAGAATTTTCCTATTCCAGTTGATGGCAGAAGAAAGAGGGCTTGAGGTTGATGTTGAGGGTTTTAATATTGCCATGAATGAAGCTAGAGAAAGATCCAGGAATGCCCAGAATAAGGTTAATCATTTTGCTTCGATTTTTTTTCTTCTTTTTTTCATCCAACTATCCATGAAAAAATGAGGCTGATTTATAGTTATTCTTGTGTTTACTGTAAATTGTTATTTAAAATGGCAGCTATCTTGCTATGCTTCTCCAATTCACTAACATTTCACTTGTATTTTCATAGGGTACTGCATTTGCGATTGTCATGGATGCAGATGCTACTTCAGTACTGCATAAGAAAGGGGTTGCTACAACAAATGATAGTTTTAAGTATACATGGTTTGAGGTATGTAGACGAGCATGTAAGCTTACATATCTTGCCAACTTATCATTAAGCATTTATACGGATATTCTTGGTAAGGTTATTGTTTGGTCAATCTGTGTTAGACATAGGCGTTGCAATTTGTTGCTAAGAATATATTATCCTTTGAGGTGGGATGATGAAGAATGCTTTCATTTTAACTAATTTCAGGACCATGAAAGTGTGATAAAAGCGATTTACACGGGCCGTGAATATGTTGAACATGTTGATGCTGGCGTTGATGTTGGTATAATACTTGAGAGCACAAGTTTCTATGCCGAGCAAGGTGGTCAGGTTTGTGCTGGAAAAACTCCAAATTTGGTGAACCATATAATGTGGTAGAAGTATGTGCTTCAAAATCTGACATGGTTAACTGGGATTCTAGATATTTGATACTGGACTACTTGGAGGCCCTTCTGGACTGTTTGAAGTTAGCAACGTTCAAGTTTATGGTGGTTTTGTGATTCATCTTGGTAAAATTACCGGGTCTGCCAAGTTTCATGTGGGCGATAAAGTTATATGCAAGGTAAAGAGGCTGACAAGTGTAGTAGATTTTTTTACTTATGGTTAGAGGTGGCTATTTTGACCCATTTACTAAATAATGAGTTGTTTTGGTGGTGTTATATATTTAACATGCCATAAGGGTTAGATAAAAAGATTAAACATAACGATTTTGACCAAATATGTTTTGGGCAAATCAAACCAAATCTACCCACTTTGACCCGTTGTCTTACCCACCCATTTGGCGCTTATGCTGTTTTGGGACTTTTTTGACCTTTTGGATATCTTCTACAGGTTGATTATGAAAGACGTCAGCGAATTGCTCCTAACCATACCTGTACACACATGCTAAATTTTGCACTCAGGGTAATCTGAAAACATCACTTTCATATCTTTTATTGTCATCATGATTGGTCATATTTGAAGATTTGACATTGCAATGTATTTGCAGGAAGTACTTGGAACTCATGTTGACCAGAAAGGATCCATTGTTCTTCCAGAAAAACTAAGATATGACTTCTCACATGGTATGCTCATTAGTACGTTATTGTTTTTGCCTTTTTTTGCCACCACAGTTATGTATATTTACTTTGATACTTTTACAGGGAAGCCTGTACATCCAGAGGACCTTCGCAGAATTGAATCTATTGTGAATGAACAAATTAAAGCTGAATTGGATGTTTCTGCGAAGGAGGCAAGCCTTGCTGATGCAAAGCGAGTAAATGGTTTACGGCAGTTTTTGGCGAAGTGAGTGGTCTGAGCTATATGTTGCTGTTTTTTTTTGTAACTAATTTTCTCTGTAGAATTAACATTTTGTGAAGGGCTTGCGGGTTAGATGACAAACCCTGATTTTTTACGGGTTGGGTTGATTTGTCCTTTTCAAGCGTATATATGTTTGATTTTACTCTTTCTAGATAAAACTTATCCCAAATCAAGCCATTACAAGTGAGGGGTTGATTGCAACCTCAACTGTTTTGAACCTCTTTTAGAATATTCTCGTGGGCAACTTATACAGTGATCAGCTGTTTAAATTTCAATAGTTTTAGCTGGCACTTAATGTTTTCTGTAGGTAATAAGCATATATGATACTAAAAGTACACAAATCCCTGTTACAATGTTTAAGTTTGATGTCTTCAAATCCATGTGCTCTTCACTTCAAGGTTAGTTCATTAGGAAACAGGTCAAATGGGGTCAAGGTTGTCTAAAGCATATATGTGATGCATAAAACCTTCTAAATCAGTTTTTTTTTAAATTCAGAATATCTTGGCATCATACAGTTTTTGTAATCATATTTTTACAGTTTTTATATATGGCAAATTTCCAAAAAAAATCATTTTGAACGGAAAGTGTTGTGTCTGAAAATTTATATGTTTTCCCTTGATCTCTACTTATTGTTAGTCATGAATTGATAGATTAAAATGCATGAATAAGCTAACGGTCGTGCCCGGCCAAATAACAATAAACAATCTAGGCCGATTATGTCGGTTAACAGTGTCGACCCACGTCGGGTGCGTATGAAAAATACCCGTTTTGACCATCACCCAACCTATGACCGCCTCATTTTGCCAAATTCCATTCAGAAGGCGCCAATGAGGGATCTGGGTGTACATACTCTAATAATCTAGGCTGTTTTATTGTACTATTGGGGTTATTTCCTGCTTCTGCATGGATATACATTTCCTGTTCTGTTTCCTTTCAGGTATTAGTTCCTTATGAAACAAGTGCATTGTATCTCTCGTGTTTCTATATTAAAACATGATTTAGTACTGAAAATGAATGTGTGAAAGAGCATATGCTGAGTTGCATTAACTTTTTCTTGTCACGTAAATAGCATGTAATGTATTCAGGGTAGAAAACTATGTTAAGAAGCTTTCAAAAATGTGTACGTTATTTACCTTTCAGGAATTGGGACTGGAAACTTTGAAGAGGTGGGCCCATTGGACTCTTTCTTGAAGCCCAGAAACTCTACATGGCTAAGAAATGTAGATCTATTGTTTGTGGTATGCATTTTATTAAATTATGTAAAATGACAGTAGTTTTGTATTGAATCTTCATTAAATTATTCGATAATTTTGGTGGGAAATTAGGATATTCCACTTGGAACAGGATACAGTTACGTCGAGGATGAAAAGCTACTGGTGAAAACTGATGAAGAGGCTGCAACTGATTTAACAACATTGTTGATTGAAATCTTTAATAGAAATGAAACCCTTCAAAAAAGTCCTCTTTATATAGTGGTAGTCTTATGGTGGCAAATATGCAGTCACTCTTGGACTCTCGGCTCTCAAAGCTATTGAAGATAAAAAGTTAAAACTTATTCTTGGAGGTATTAACACAAATATTTTGTTAATGATTTCATAAGAAAGATGACTTCTTTTGTAAAAATTTTGATTCATTAATCGACTGACTAACCAATCTTTCTTGTGAAACTACAAAAGTAAAGCATTGCTGTTTAAGGACGGCTAATTTTGGACATATCAAGTACATATAGATGCATATGAGGAGTGACTCATTTTGATTGGTCTTTATGTTTTATGTACAGGAATTGTGTTGGGAGATAGTTGGATATCACCTGAAGATTTTGTGGTAGATTTACATAATATCTTTAGGCTTACAAATGCCATTTTTGTGCAAATATGAATCTTCACAACATATGAAATATGATATTAATTTCTAGAACTTTTTACGTTGAAATTTGTAGATATCATGGGGTCCTCTTCTAAAGGATGTTTCAAGGATAGATGAAAATGGCCTTGCCGAGGCAAACGGGTTGGTGTTGTCTAAACAGTGATGTGTTTTATTATGTGTGTTATGGCTATGTAGACTTGAGAATTTCTTTAAATTGGATTGGATTGGATTTTCTTTTATCTGACAAACTTATGTCTGTACTCTGGAAACAGTCTAGTTGAGAAAATAAAGCAGCAAATAGCTAATGGGAAATTAGCAGCTGCCACAGAAACATGGAGTGATCTTGAAGAAGTGATTAGCGCAAATAGCAACTCCGTTGTACGTTTTACTTAATAGCTAATAGCTAGAGGTGGTAGTTTTGACCCATTTGCTTTTGAATGGGTCAATATTGGTTGTGTTTTATTTTAAATGGGCCAAATAAAATTGGTCATGTTTTAACGGTCACCTGTTAGCTAACCTGTATATCTTGTCACCTCTACTAAAACCTACCTATTTCACTCTCTTCGCATATTAAATTCCCTTTTTCAATAATGAAGATCCTATTTTTTGTTTAAATGTAGGACTTCTACAATTTCTTGTTGGATGAGGGGATGGATCCGGTGTCGATGATAGCAACCGAGGTCATGAGAGGAACCCCGAGGAAGAGGTACTCAAGATATCTTGATTCTTTGAAGAAAACACCAGGTGGAAATGGTGGTCTTGATCGTTTGATGAAAGGTGTAATTAGAAAGAAACTTGGGATTATTCCAAATAACGTGGAGTAAGTACCTTTGCTATTTTCCTCCATTTTGAAATAAATGCTCAAGTTATGGATCTAAGCATGTTTTCTTTGACAGATGGGGCGGGCAGTCGGGTCTTGTTTTTAGCTACTTAGAAGGTGACTTCATGCGACCAAGAATCAATGAGGCAAGATTCTTAAAGATCAAGAAGAAAGATGATTAACATATGGGAAAATTTGATTAACATTGTTTTGGTTAATTGTTTGTTGAACAGGTTGATGAACTTTTGAACAAGGGAGTCAATGTGACTATATACAATGGTCAAGTAAGATCTTTTTTTCTCTTTTGAAAGCTATGCAATTTTCATCAAAATTTGTTAAATAATAATTTGTGTCAATTTTGGTGATGTTTTTGTAGCTTGATGTTATATGTTCAACGAAGGGAACACAAGCATGGGTTGAAAAGCTCAAGTAAACACACATACACATATATAATCTTTCTTTTATCTATCTATATCTGTATATGGATGAAATGTGGAATTACTAATTTACCCTTGTGTTTTATTTTGTTTGTTTCTTTCATGATCACAAAGGTGGGATGGTCTAAAGACATTCTTGAGCATTGATAGAACTCCATTATATTGTGGAGAAGGTAAAAAGACAAAAGGGTTCACCAAGTCCTACAGAAATTTACACTTCTATTGGATTCTTGAAGCTGGTCACTTTGTAAGTTTTACACTTTAATCTTTTATAGCCAGAAATGGTTCGACATCCCGGATAATCCTTAAACAAGGGAAAACGATGGATTATATTAACTTCTTAGCCTTCGTACAATAAAACATTTCTTAGTGGATCTCTACAAACATATATATGTAGTTAATAGCGGCGCCATAGCGGCGCTATAGCGGTTAGCGGACATGAGATATAATAGCGGTCAAAATAGCAGTCAAAATAGCGGTTCCGCTATTAGCGGTGCTATTTTACCGATATCGGTGCTATAGCGGTCCAAATAGCGGTGCTATAGCGGTTTGGTTTTTTTTTTTTTTTTTAAAATTTTTTTTTTTGGCCCAATCTTAAAGAAACACTAAATTTTGCAAGTATTAACACTAATGTTTCAAATATTGACACTTTTAAGCTTGACTTTTGATATTTATATTAAGTATAAAGTATTAATTATTATATATATATAAATGTTACATAATATTAAAATTACCGCTATACCACCGCTATAACTAATATCTCAAATATCGGTCCTCGACCGCTATACCGCTATTTTCCGTATTAACTACTTGTTTATATATGTGTATATATAATACTCCTATAAGGACATCTACTGTTCAATTTTCACAATACTCATTTGTTTTGTCTATTTTTTTTTTCTTCTTAACTTTGTAATTTTCAGGTGCCAGTAGATCAACCATGTGTAGCATTGCAGATGATAGGTAGCATTACAAGTTCTTTGGTTTCGACAAAGTTAAGGATGATAAATATGCAAAGGAAAATATAACAAGAATAGGAGAGGAAGAGAGTCTATTGGCATCTAAATTGTGCTTGTAATTTATTTGTATCCATATTTGAATTTTGAAGTCCCTATACAACGAGTAGTTTTTTAAGTGAATTTTTATGTCCTATGTCATATTTATAAATAGAAAAAAAAAAAAAAAAAAAAACAAACCTTACACATATACATGTATATTTCTAATTTGTTAATAAGTATATTATTATTATTATTATTATTATTATATATATATATAAGTACAATGTTTTCCTATTATAGTTGTTGGTAAGGTGCTATATTTATATAACTTTGAAATATTAATTTCTTCATTTGACCACAATTCTGAATTTGAGATTTTAATGTCCAGTACTGGGCAGTTATCAATTTTTATTTTTATATTTTAATTTTTTTTATATATAGATATTGATATTAGTTTATAAATTTTCTGAACTCTCTGAAAGTATCTATTAATCATATTATAAAACTCAATCATCAATCAAACTAAATATAAAGGTGAACGTAGGTTATAATCCTTCAAACCAAAAACACGTTCCAAAAAAGTACATCCTCAATTTATGGTGTCAAAGTTGCTTTAAAATTGATAAAAGTCGTTTATTGACTGCCTATGGAAATTACTTTCTTGCAAGCAAGTTTTTACTTTATTATTATTATCAAATAAATGTCCCCAAAATTACTCAGTCTAAGAGCATATAATGTCCAGAATGCCACGACGATGTCACATCAGTTTTCACCATTTCATTAGTTTTAAGCCATTATAGACGCATGACTCCGCAAAACGCAAAACACCATTTTTTTCATAATAAATATATATACCTCCATAGATACATATAATACAAAATAAAAAACAAAACAACAAAAGAAAAACAACGCCCAGCCATGACATGATAACCCAGAACACATAACCACGATCCGGCGCTGATTAAGGAATGCGAATGGTTTGGCACCAACCCGTGTCATCGGCGACACCCACCCCGAACATACCTAGATCTAAACTAATTTTTGTTTTCTTTACTCATACATTCATAGTAATTAATTGACTAATTGTTCCCCATTAATCTGAAATTCTTTTAAATACTATGCTTGCCAAATTTGGGTCAATCACAATTAAATAAATGCAAATACTGAATAAATTGATACAAACTGACCTTATAATATATTATATTTAAAACAAATTCAATGTTACTAAAAATGTTTAGCATTTTAGTTTCTTGCATCATTCACCATCTTCCAAAAAAATTCTTTGTCCAACCACCGGCACCTACTAATATTGTAACTGTTATAAGTTTACATAATTCAAACGTTAATTACACTCAAGACCTAACCATCTTAGAAAATCTTTCAATAACTTGAATCAACTTATCAATATCGATCTAATTTTTTATTTTTTAATAATGATATATTAATTCCTCTAATTAAATGTAGTTCTTTTCGTCCACAACACCATAAACACGTTCTCATTTAATCATTCTGGACAAACCCTCTATAAATTTTCGAAGATGGGTGTGTTTTCTTTCATTGTTGTGATATACATATATTTTTTTTTTCACATGGAAATTTTTTTAATTTATGTACTCTTCATTCTTTCATATTTGTATGGAGGAATGGCCATTGGCATGACGACCCAAGATGGATCAGAGAGGTGGGGTTATGTTCCAGTTAGGCCCAGTATGTTTCTGTTTCCTTTTATCATACTCTAAATTCAAGAGTACATACATATTGTTACATTATTATTATTATTATTATTATTATTATTATTATTATTATATAGTATGTATATGTTATATGTATATATCTCAATTGTATTTAACATATTATGGTCCACATTTTTATTGTATGAAGTTTTGGGTTAATGTTTTCATCACGTTACCTCTGGCTCTGTCACACCAACCTCATCTTTATAAACTAAAATGCAATTGAATATGAATAAATAATTATGAATATATGAATGAAGTTAAATAACTGGTTACAAAAAGATGTACTCTAACATGTTATTTATTAAGCATAAGTTATACATTGATAATTATGTCTCAGATAAGTTCAACTTAATTATATATTGTTTATATCATTACTTATGAATAAATATATTATGACAATAACGTTCTTCTTAATTTTATGTTGAAAACGTACAGAAGCTTACATGTTTTGGTGGTATTATAAAAGTCCATACAGAACTCAAGATCCAAACAAGGCATGGCCAGTTATTCTATGGTTACAGGGAGGACCAGTAAGCGATTCGATCTAACTTTTATACGCTTAAAAACTAAATTTAGATCATCTCAAACTAATTTTCCATTTTGTGGATATATATACAAGGAATAAGATCTATCAATGTTAGCACAAAATACAAATCAATCTCAAAAGATGCTATATCGTTATAATTAAAAGCCAAAATGCTTTGATGGTATGCTACATGTTGTATTAAAAAACGGACCGATGTTACAATATTAGATATTACTAAAGAACATTAATTAAAACATGCGTGCATAAATAGTTGTACTTTTTATAATAAAATTCAGGGGTGAGTTTTTGATATAAAAGGTACAAATTTTTTACGTACGATAATGACAGCTCTTAGGGTTGTAGTTAACATAATTTTTAAAAATGTGTTAAACCAGTAATTAAAAATGTGTTTCTTTTGGGGTGGTGTGTTATGCAAACGTACTAGGGTTCCTCAGGAGTTGGTTTCGGGAATTTTGAAGAAATGGGGCCATTGGACACTTCGTTAAACACTAGAAACTCTACATGGTTGAAGAAGGCAGATCTCTTGTTTGTGGTAAGCAGCCAAACACACTCGTTATATTTTACATTTTCTTAATTTTAAAGAAACGTAAATATCATATATGTTTTGCATATATATACAACTTGTTTTGTATACAATTTTTTTTTTGTTCTTTTTATTAATAAAAAAAATACAGATTACTGTAGTTTTCTATTAGCTAGGACTTTACTGTATGTATTAAAAGGAGTATTAAAGTATCAGTTGCCATTAAAACAATACGACTAATTATGCCCAAACAAAGGCATGCATTACTAACAAAAAAAAAAAAACTTGTAGAATCCTCGTATTATACTTCTTTTATATATGCGAATGCGAGTTAACTCTTCATGATTTTCTTGTTTAAAAAAAAAAATAGGATAATCCAGTTGGGGTTGGTTATAGTTTTGTGGAGGATGAAACATTATACGTGACAAATGATGAAGAGGCTGCAAGAGATTTGACAACATTGTTGATTGAAATATTTAATAAAGATGAGTGCCTTCAAAAAAGCCCTCTTTATATAATGGGAGAGTCTTATGGGGGTAAATTTGGTGTTACTCTTGCACTATCTGCTCTCAAGGCCATTCAAGCCAAACAATTGAACCTCATTCTTGGAGGTAAGTTAATTGCGTTTAACTTTGAAATTAAAAAGAAAGTAATATATATGTATTGTATATTTACCAAAACAATTAAAATAAAAATCATATTGTTATGAGAAACTCCTTTTGGCTAATAGCAAATCTTGAACTTGTGATCTTTTTGTGAGAAACTTATGATCTCTCACATGTTGGCTTTTTCCATTCTTTTCAATTTTTTCTTTTAAAAATGATGTTTGGGGAGAATGTGTAAAAATTGTTTGCTTTTAAGTAAATTAAGTAGAAGGATTATATATTTAAGGACATGTTCATAAATGGTTTATAGGAATTGCATTGGGGGATACTTGGATCTCACCAGAAGACTACGTGGTAATAATCTCAACATTTACTACTAGATAGTAGAATTTCAGTAAAATAAAATAGAGAAAATAATGTGAATACCAAACAAAAAACAAAAATATACCGATTTAACCAACTTATTTCATCTTTTTAGAAAATACCTGACAAAATCGCAAGCTTCCTCTGTGATTTTGAAAATCTTGACTATTAAACATAAAGAAACAAAGAATTTGGATTTAAACATAAAAAATGATTTTTTCATGATGGCAAAGTAAACAAATATAACCACATAAGTTATCTATTATAAAGTATTTTATTTATTATAAAGGATTTAAGTCAACAAAATATATCATATTGTTCATAGCCCATGCTTTAAAACAAGTTTCTTTCTAAAAGATAAAATAAAAAATAAGTTTAATGATTAGGTTATATTTAGTAACAGAATACAATACAATACAATACAATGATTAAAAATTGAGTAATGAAAAATAATTAAGGTGACAACGAAGAACATGGAATTTATTTCAGGCTTCATGGGGTCCTCTTCTCAAAGATGTCTCAAGACTTGACAACAATGGCCTAGACAAGTATAATAGGTTTGCGTTTTATTTTTTCCCTAATTTCAAACTCGTATTTTTCTTTACATTTCTGGATTAACTATACTTAATGGTTTAATTTAATGATTTTATTTCTTTACAAAATATAAATAGCTTAGTCGATGAGATTAAGCAGCAAACAGCCGATGGTCATTTTGAAGATGCAATTCATACATTAAACGCTTTAGAAACCGGACTACAAATAGATACCAATCATGTGGTAAGTTCTTTATTTATTAAAAGAGGCTGCTAGTTTATGTGACTTTATTATGTCTTAAAACATAAAAATAAAATAAAATAATAATAATTACTACTTAGCATATAATTCACTAAAAACATCTAATTATTAATTTTGTGACAAAAATAATTACTATCATCGATAAGATTTAACCATATGGTCAACCATGTTTGATTGTTTGCTGTTAGTTATACCTTTTAGCATTGAGTGTTTATTATATTGGTACTTCTATTTATGTGCATGAATATTTTTCTTTCTAAGAAAAAAATGTATATTTACATATTTATCTAATTATTGATATTTTCTAATGACCTTACTTATTTTCTTCATTTACTTTTCATTTTGATTTTTTTGAAAAATTTAATGTGAAGTTTTATATTGAAAGTAGTTTATTTTATATGGACAAATAATTAACAAGCATTACAAACATAGGATTTCTATAACTTTTTGTCGGACGACAATGCTGCTACGTCGACCGTAATAGAGCCATCATTGGAAACATCAACCGGTGATCTTGAAACCTTGATGAATGGGGCCATTAGAAACAAGCTCAAAATTATCCCAGATAATGTCAGGTAAGGTTTTTTTTATCCTTTATAAAAATAATCTATTTCTTTCTAAAATGATGATATTTCCTAATTTGAGTTTTATTTATATATTCAGATGGAAAAAACAATCTCCATCAGTTTTTAAAAGTATACGAGGTGATTTCATGAGACCAAGGATCAGTGAGGTATAAAAATAGGTTGTATATGTTAGAACTAGCGAAATCAACTAACATTATTAACTGTACTGTAGTTGATTTCGATCATGATTATTTGTGTTTTCTAAAAGCGTTTACAAGAGCATCTTTCTTTTTGGTATATATAATAATAAAATAAAATGAATGCTTATTTAGTTTGTCTTAATAATATATATATAATAATTAGGTTGATGAACTCTTGGAAAAAGGTGTCGATGTAACAATTTACAATGGCCAAGTAAGATTCTAGTTTTCACCATATGGTTTATAAAATTATATTCATACTTTTGCCTAACTATTGTATTTTGATAAACTACCAAGTACTAAATGTCAACTTAAATTTTGGTTCGTTGTTTGTAGCTTGATCTCATTTGTGCAACTAAGGGAACTGAAGCGTGGGTCGAGAAGCTCAAGTATGTTACACATTCACCTTACGTCGTTTACAACCCGTATGGCCGTATACGATGTTGTTAACCTTATGTGAAAAATAGTATTTATTTTTAAGGGTAATGTTACTCTTAAAAAGAAAATATTCAATTTCACAAAAGTATAGTGAGAGGCTTTTATTCTGTAGTTGTCTTTTTAGTAATATGTGTTACCAAGATATATAAAAAGTGACCTGTTAACACTATTTTGATGATATAATTTTATGAAAGGTGGGAAGGGCTAGATACATTTCTGAGGATGAAGAGGACTCCAATATATTGTGGAGATGAAAAGGTTACAAAAGGTTTTACCAAGTCTTACAAGAATCTACACTTTTATTGGATCCTCGGTGCTGGTCACATGGTGAGTCAAACATCTATTGTTTTGGTTATAACTTTTTACTGACTATTATTTTTAAAAATTTAATAATGCAAATGCATCAAATAACTTTTTTTTTTTTAACACAGTACATGTTTATCATTTCCCATAAATTTTTAGTTGCTTTAAAATCTCACTGCAGATTAGTCCTGATGCCTATCTAACATATTTTCTCTAGTTTTATCGTCATTTATAAAGAAAATATATATATTCATATGTCCCTGTGAGCCATTTTGGCAAAAGTATATTATGACGGGGACACCATAACCCCCATATGAAACATCTTATTTGCAAAAGTGTATTATGAGGGGAACACCATAACTCCGTGTGCCATTTTGGCATCGATCATTGTCCGCCACCCCAAAAGGATGACTCCGGACAACTACCTTCACATACCTTTTTTTGAATCTCTTAAAATCTTTTATCTGTTCGGTCAGAAACTGGATTGGAAAAGTAAAAATAAATCAGTGATTGACAATTGACATGAAGAATTTGACTTAGTAATATGATTAGTTAATCAAACAAAGGTACAACAAGACCCCAGACTGGGGCATAAACCCATTCGACAGAAACTACTGAATTGACAGGGACTGTATGTATGGTTTGTGTTTGTTGTTTGCAGGTACCCCAAGACCAACCCTGTGTAGCATTCAATATGGTGGGTAGCATTACTAATTCCCCAGGACCTGCCGCCTTCTAGAAGCCTTTATATTCAACATATATATATATATATATATATATATATAGCAAATAGGAGCATATATGTCTCAATAGAGTTTGCATACAAACATACATAAGTAATAATTAGAGAATAAAACGAAGCTTTTGATGAAACTTTTTATGTTTGTGGCTTCATGAAATCATCATAACAGCATTCGACGTCTATTCCTTTTTATTTTATTGGTTTTACTATTTTTACTTTTGGATACTATCTTTATTTTATCATCGTTTTTCTTAATACTATTTTTGGCAAAGAAAAAGGATTTACTTCAAAGTTTTAAAATGCTATAATTTGGTAGCTTTATACAGCTATGCTGAGAAGCAAAAACCTGGTGCAACTATATTATAAAACAGAGATGGAACACTATGTTGGCCATTATATTGAAAATTAATAAATAAATGCCATCAACGATTTAGAATGAGAAATTGAAACTAAAATAATGATGGATTTAATTAGTGAAAAATGATAGTAATTTGTAATATTTCAAAAACTCCTTCCACGGTGGAGGTGTTACATTCCGAATAAGAGATTATATAGCATCTTCAATTGATGGGTTCAATTAACACCACCCAAATATTGAGCATAGAAATAGATATAGGATACATATGCAGATAAAATGAATCATTTCGAAAGCTAACCTCTATACAAAGTAACCAAAAATATTCTTCACGCCAGATGTACGATTTCATGGTATTGGAAGTTGAAAAAGTATGAGCAGGGTGAACCACAGGTTTCTCTTCTACAAAAATGGGAATATCTACAAGGCAGATTCTGATTCTATTTTTTCTAGCACTTCCACTTTGGTTTTCCTTTTCCAACCTTTCATGGTGGCCACAAGGTTTATTAACCCTACTATTTGGTTTTTTGTGTACTCCTGAGAGGTCAAGAATAGTTACATGATTTTGTAATCAGAATATTATGATTTCAGTTGGTTTGTTGGTGCAGGAAAAAACTATTTCCTCCTTTTATTGCAAATATGGGTGGGTTGGATAACTGGTCAAAACAGGTTCCAGTTGATAGAGGCGGTTTTAGCAAAGGTCAAAACAGACCAAAGCTAGTTTGACGTGCAAACACTTTTTATGGATAAAATCTGGGTTGTGTTTTTATGTCTCGATTTGCAAGACTGCCAACACTTTCTGACACTAGATTGTTGTGGCTCTCATGTAAAATATAGATCAGGAAGTGTTGGCAGTCTTGCAATCCTATCCCCTCGCTAAATCCATGTAATGGGTGCTTGGGGGGTAGTGTTGACCATATACCCTATTTGTTGATCACAAATATGCGGTGATAAAGGTTTGGGCATAAAAGAGGAGCAACCTTTATTGTCTTTTACAAATATTATTGGAGATGAAGGTCCCAAAATATTAAATAGCAAAACATTGTTATTCAAGTAAAACTTGTGTCATATGCATTTTATAAAGAAATGAAGATGGAGAGCAGGCAATTTCTTTGTAATAGTTTTAGAATAGAAGGTGCACTAAGTTGAAGTAAAAGCAAGATAAGAATATGTTACCGGATGAGTACGAGCCCAATGCACGTATTCTGTTTCAGGGAGGTAAAATGCCTGTTATAGTTACAGCAGGTCAGATAAAAAAATCACAATTTATTCCCACGGTATTAATTTTGAAATTTGTTCAGTACCCAAGACTGTAAATAAAATTTCTTCGGCTAATCAGCCTTTGGTTACCTTTATAAAAGTTTCAACTCTTTGTAACTTTGGCTTAACATTAATGGGGAGAAAATGCTGAAGGCCAGTGATCAAAACCTGAATCAACAGCACAAACCATCATTTTCAAAATACCAAGGACAGAAATGCAGAAGCAAAATCAGCAATCACCAAGTAGTGCAAATTCGAGGTGGCTTTCACCCATTTTATTTTTACTCATGATTGGGTCAATCTTGGTTATGTTTTATATCTATCAGGTCAAATGGATAAAGTTAAAGTACTAGCTAAAAACAGGCCAATCACCAGAGGCCCTTTGGTCCAAAATGTATTGTTAATGCATACAAGACAACCCACTCATTCACATTATTTACTACGAACATATCAATTTTGACATGATATATTTTCTAATCATATTTAAAACACACAAATTATATAAATAATAACTTATGAAGTTGGACAAAAAGTGTTTCTAGTGAACCCAACTGGTCCCGTAACAACAATTACCCATTTGGACCCGAGCCCGTCTTGACCCATCACACAACCCGTTTTCAAATCTCTAGCATAATCAATGTATTACAATCTAAGAGAAACCTGAAAATCCAATGACATAAGAGCTCGAGCCTCATCCGTACACCTCTTCACTCGTGATAGGCCTTCAACGACGGTTTCAGAAAGATTTTCAAGTCCATATCCTACTAGGGTATACTGCACCTGGGTTTACAAATATAGTTTCTAAGAAAGGTTAGTATTCTTGGCCGGATGCTGGTGTCTTTTTTCTTTTATGATTCAATAGAAGGTTAAATATTTAGCAAAGATAAGAAATGTAGAGCTTCGGCAGGCTTATTAGATATGCCGCCAAGATAATGTACTATAGAAAACCAGGTGCTGGCCTTTACCTCTTTTTGAATGCCTCCCTGATTAAGCCTCATATTGTAGCGCTTAAATTCTTCCAATAATAGATCAACAAACCTATTAAGAATAATTACTTGACCCATTAACAATTAAATTTTAATCCACAGAGAGGGAAGATCAGTGGGAATAGTAGAATGAGTAATTCTTGAAATGAAGTTATCATCTACAATAATAAGTATGCCGTCCAAACAGGGATGTCTGAATGACAAGAATGATCCAGTTAGGCACATGGTTTCACACACGACAACCTGTTATGTTCCATGCCAAGTTCTTTTACTTCCCATTTAGCATTGGCAATTTGATCAGCATACCTGCCAAGTGATCCTGGTTAAACTCTTAGTAATCCATATATGTTTTTATGATGCATGCAGAAATATCATTCTAGCAAACACAATGGACTATATACCATAACAAATATATATAATAGCAACAACCATAGTTCCATGAGAACGATAAATGTCAAGAAGAGTGACACAAAAGACATTGTCTGCCAACAGCACACAGGGAACTACATACTGCAACATAAGAAGTTTCAAAATTGTTTTTGACTTTCTTCCTAGACAAATCAAATGACCGATAATGTAGTTTATCTTATCAACAACCAATGAACATTCAATTGGTTTACATCTAGGTCTTACCCGCAAATGTGAAGAAGTAATCTTGCAGTTGTTCTATGAATTTGCTCTACGAGATCTGGCACTGAATCAACCTGATAAGATTGAAAAGTATGTCTTCCATTAAGATGAGCTAGATTATAAACTTTGAAAGAAACAGATCCCAAGTGGAGACGGGCATCTGGTAATAACCAAATAAATCAAAAACCATCAAACATATATATTTTTTACTTCTATCCATCGACCATCGTAAAAGTAATTCTTTGTAGAAAAGTCAAACATTGAAGTCAATTTAGTGCATTTAAGCTTTATTCCGGCCAGCACCATGATTGAGGACTCAAAATATTTGTTTTCATGAGAAACAATTCATTTATATAGCTTTATAAGGTTTATGGATACTGGATAGTGCCATAGTGGGAGTAGGTTTATAAATTGAATAGGTTCAGAAGTTGGTGAAATGACAAGTTATAAAACTCCTAAAATTTTTTTAGCATAGGAGATGATCATATGCTTTAGTTTGTGTTTTGCGACATGCCCTTTCCCCATAGCAACTGAAATCAGAAGGATGGATTTTATTCTTTTTTCATGCCGAGACTCCTTAGACTTAACTAAAGTTTACCAAATGCATATAGAAATCTTCAACAGTTGCTGCATTATTCTGCAGAAGAATTGAATGAAGATGCGCCTTAGATTTTTGCAATAATTGGGCAACAAGAGATATTGTGTCCGCTCCTGCACATCTTTCCTGCATCATAATCATATATTGCAGTTGAATAGGTTATTAATCCAGATCCAGAACATAGAAAACAATCAAAATGAAAGTACATAAAACAATATACTACATGGTAAGTTACCTTTAGGCCAAAAGAGGTGTCGGTCACATGACTAAGATTTGAACTGGATATACTATTAGGCCCACTGCCAGTATGAGATAATGGTATATTCAAGGGCGCACACGAAGAGGAAGATAATGAAGAAGTTGGGGATTTTACCCACTGACCGCAATCTTGCCGTATTCTGGATAAGGCTGTTTTCAGCCGATCTGGGTACCACAAAGTAAATTCATATAGACAAGAAACCTTAATTTTACTTGATATTTTTCTCCTTTCGAGAGAACAGCTTTAGATTTTAGTAAGGGCAGAGAAATAATATATGTAAAGAGGAGCTAAAGAATACTCACAACCAAGAGCGTCATTCAATCCTTTACCACTCGGGTTGGTATTTTGCTGACCAAAGCTTTCAAAAACAAAATGAAAATATATCCCAAACAACTGGCATATCCCCTGTATGAATTGATAGTCTTAGACAACCAAACTTGTTTATCCATCAGCCTATTGCAAGTAGAGAAAACATGTAAAGAATTGAGGAGCATACCTTAAAAAACTCGATATTGAGGAGCCTATTACATTAAAAACACAGAAAACATGTAAAGAATTGAGGAGCATACCTTAAAAAACTCAATATTGATTATATCTAATCTTTGCATCAGCCTCGCGTATTTATCCATCAGCCTATTGCAAGTAGATAATATTCAGTAAACTGCACTCAAAACACTTAGTCCAAGAGTCTGGAGATATAATTAACCTTAGGACACAGATTGAAGATCCTGTGTGGGCTTCCATATCTTCCATGCTCCAAGGTGAAGAGTGATTACTAGATCTGTTGGGCTTCGAAAGCCGGCTCGGTAGTTGGCTATCCTCGTCAATAAAATCTGCATGAAGATCTTCATTTTCATCTTCAGGATCAACATGACCATTGCTATGATTTGAACTATTATCAGGTGACGAGGTTTCACTGTGAGATGCCTTGTTGAAATTTTCATTAGTTTCTTCTGAGAATGAAGTGGCATTGAAAAAATCATCAAACTCTTTGGAAGCAGTTTTTGGGCAAAATGGATTTCCACTACTAATCCAATGGAAAAACCCACTCTGCTTGGAGCTAGTTTTCACCGAATCTGATGACTTTTGGGACTGCAACTCTTTTGAGGTAGAAGACCTAGCCGATTGATTAATTATTGCAGCTCCATCACCAACAAGGCCAGCAAAACTAGCTACCTGGATTGTCTCTGGTGGTATCATGAACGAATTCTCCTTTTCCAAAACCATTTTTAGAGCCTGAGAGTAATTAAAAAAAAAAAGTCAAAAAATGGAAAGATCTTATTCATTCACATTCACTTGCTTTAGCAAATTTAATACACAGCACTAGATACCAAAACTATACACAAAGAACTCACAATATACAGAAGAGTTATTGCAATACGGAGTATTTCAACTAGTTCTATTGGGAAAGTAACTTTCAAATTTATAGTAAGAACAAAAACAGTTGAATAAAATTCTCCACTATCAAAGTTAACAAGTTCTAATTCTGATAATTTGCTGTTTTTCTTATATGACCTAACTGAACCAAAAATTGATTCTTCAAGCTATTAAATTCATTAAATCAGCATAGGTTTTTACATCTGTTCCTCAAAGGTCTGATGAAAAATAAGTGAAGAGATAATAAACCAAGACAAGAACATTTATATGTGGCACAAAACAACTAAGAATTAACCTCTACATTATGAAACATAAATCTCGTTTTTCTTTCTTGTCTGTTTCCTGACAGGCTAGAACAT
>JAOXNX010000019.1:2078527-2103256 GCA_028566075.1 Solidago caesia | reverse complement strand
ATTGATACTTGGGGTATGGTCCGAGTAGAAAATCGCAACTTTGTACCGGGAGAGTAATTTCGGGTATACCTCAGGTATCATCCGTGTAATTTACTCTTGATTATATTGGTGAAATAGTCATATCAATATATATTCAAAATATATTTTGGGTTCTCAAGTGTCATTTTGGCATATTGCAAAGAATTTCGTTTATAAAAGAAAGTTTTTTTTTTCCCATTATAAAAGAAAGTTTTTTTTAATTGTTATGGCAATGTACTATTTTTTTATGTTTGATGAAATTTTATGTTTTAAAAAATTGTTTATTCATAGTTTAAAATATATTTTTAAAAAATAGTGGGGTTGGTTTGGTTTGGTGTATCATAACACCTAGTAAAAAATGTTGGATTTTTGGTTTGAAGGATAAAATTGAGTTGGCACAATGATATTGAAGATTGGTTTGGTTTGGTTTGGGTTGGGTTATTGTGACACCCTCCCCCCTAAGGAAGGAATATATATTGTAACACAGTATAGTCTATATTCTCGTATCACCTATTCAACAATCCAATCAACAAAATGATCACTTTTATATTCACCCAAATTAGCATCACAAATCCAACATTGGCCAAATCCATTTTTCTTTCAAAACACTAAACCCTAAACATTATTTATATATTTAAATTTTACCTTTTTAAAATTAGGATGTGACATTCGCTGACCACCGGCTTTGAGTTATCTAATACACGGATATATTTAAAACTTGTGTTTTTATTTGTTGGTGGAATATTATGAAAATAATTGTTCAAAATAAATAACTAATAAGGATATCATATTAATATTTTTGTTCTTAAAAAATTCAAATTTAAAATTTTAACCCAAATGCTTTATAGGGGCTGGTTATTGTAAAACAAGTATTAAAATAAAACAAATAAGATAAGATCTCAACCATTAGATCATGATAAATTTGATGCACAAAGATTCACAGAACACAAGTATATACACTGATGCACGAAGATTTTCATGATGCACAACAATTTTCAGTTAAAAAAAATGATTGTTTTATTTGTTTTACTTTAATACTTGTTTTATTTGAATCAGAACCATCCTTTCTAATATAAATATAGATATAGACAAGAACTTCCAATGAAAGTAAGGTTGATGTAGTGGATTTAATGTTTGTGCGATACTTTATACTAGCTTCAAAAATTTTAACACTCATATGATGGTCTAGTTTATCCAAACAAATAAAGGTTATATATAATTTGTAAATGCTTTAACAATTGAAGATAATATGTAAACAAATATTGATCATATATAATAAAGTTATAATTTATATCGCGTAATACATTTGTCTATACAGCAATATCTACGGATATATATCAACTCCTTTCGTAAATAACAAATGAAATGAAAAAAGTACAAAAAAGTACCTCCCAATCATCAAAGTAGGAACTATAGAAGGGGTCCATGACTATAGCTTGGTGATTTCCAGTGGCATTCTTTGTGTATGTTTATCATTTTTGCATTATTTCATTTGATGTGCATTTCATTTTGTTTTTTTATTTTATTGTCGTTTATATAATATATTTTGACCTAACCTTGAGTCATCTTTCAAATTGCTTGATTTTCGACTAATATATAAAATATTTATGTCATTGAAACTTATAAATTTGATATTACTATTTTCATACAAAACAAATCAAAATAATCAAAACAAATGACTAATTAGTTAACACTTTATAAATTTTAGTATATTATCATCATCCATCTTTCATATGTTATGTCATCACCGACCATCATACAAAGTTGGCAATCCTCCACCTATTCTTGCTAAAATTTTTTGAAAATGATTCACCACCTGATATTATAGATTGCTCATAGCGAGAGTGTTATTCAAATTAGAGGTTATTGGCGACAATGCCATCATCAACTAAAAGATAGATTGCTGAACGAGATGGTCTTAGCTTAATTATTATCGAGCCGATTCATCAATCAAACTTATAGACATAAAAAAAATTTTAAAAATAAAAAATAAAAAATCAAGCATTAGTGTAACTCTCTTATTGTAATCCCTGCCGAGTATCAACCACCATGTTTTTGAATCTCCGACATTCTTTCCTAACAATTTTTGAGTTAGGATAAATATAGTAAATATACATCAATGTACACAAAATACCAAAAAACTTGCCCAAAAATATTGTGAAAAATAAACTACTAGCCGTTAGATACACCATCAGGTTTAAATGACCAGGACCATCACCCTTAACTTTAATATTTGAAACTGATCTCTTATCGGAAACATGATTGAAATATTTGTTTTCGACACTCGACAAATGTACTTCACAGGATCACCCCTTTTTCCACGTCGTACATTTAGGGTACAATAACCAAAGGTCTTGCCCGAGAACGAAGTGGTATATGGTGATCCAACCATTGGTGGAAGTTTTACATAGCCTCCTCCATCGTTTGTTTCTTCGATAACCTTTGGTCGCATACAAAGGAAGAATTTTGTTTTCATTTTTATGTGTTGAGAATCATAGAATTAAGGTTGATCTAGTCCCAAGGTGTTTTGGGTTTGCTTTTAAATTCAATAAAGTTGGTGTAGATGGTTAGGTTATTAGTATTTCTTACTAACATGGTTAACATGGTTAGGTGGTAAGAAACTCATGACCATTGTGGTAATTTTTTGTAGGTGTTCATATTTGGACATACACCCTCAAATTTGACCATTGTAGTAATTTTCTCATTATTAATTGTAGTAACTGATCAAGCTTTTAAGGTAGAAGCCTATTGGAAAAGTACAGTTTTCTTTTCCCTTTTACAAGTTTGGGTGATTCCACTCACTTTGCGAGCAAATTAATCCCTAGACATCTCGCTTGGTGAGCCCGGAGACATAGCGGGTGAATCTTCGTGGCCACTAGGGGGTTTATGCCAAGAATAAAACTTGTGACCTCTACATTGAGAGACACGGGTCTTTGTCAAAGAACCACGACCCTAGTTTTTGTTCTAATTGATATTCACTATAAAACTATAGGTTTGGCAGGAAAAAAAGAAGTAAATATAAGATGATATGTCATAGAACTATGATAAAAACATGAGAACAATATGTACATTATGTTTATTTGAATTCAGTTACTAAAACAAGTTCTAACAGTGATTCAATGAAACAAAATAACCCAATCCAAATGATCTGCATAGCAAATCGATCGGTGGGTTATTCAGTTAACTCGAATGAACAAAATATCCCTACAAATGTCAAAGACCCTCGATCTTTTCTTCTATTAATCCGTCAGGTGATATGTAAAGCAAAGTTAGACTGCAACTTATAAAAGTTTACAATATTTTGTACATCAAACTTATCCCTGCCAAACCCAGTCTTATTTTAATATATTTTTCAAGAAATGTAAATCACATTGCTGCCAAACAATACCAAAAAACTAAACTAAAGCGAGAAAATCATAAAAGAAGCTAACGGATTCAAAACTTTCTTACACAAGTATATCGTATTAGTATAGTATATCCACTTGTTCCTCATATCAATCTCTCCATGTTAGAAGCATAACAACTTACAGAAAAATTATAAATGGCTTGCTGCAACTGTAAAGTAAAATATGTATAACAAATGATATTTATATATTGTTAGGCATGAGATTAATCAATTGCAATGATAAGGAAACCGACAGAGACATACATGAGTAGAACAGGGTAGAGTGCAAGCGCTTTTCTTCTGGGGTTAACTGCCATGCTTATGAAGGGATATGCAGCCCAAGAGCTCCAAGCCAATGTCACGCACACGACAACCATCTTCACCATCACATTATCCTTTAACATGCAGATTAGTGCTCCCACATCCAGAGGGAACAGACAGTAACCCAATAGACTGAGACTTTGGAAGAAAATTATATGCCCACCCTACAAAGCAATCAATTTTATGGTTCATTAATCCAAATTGGAATACTGACTATTCTTTATCCCATGTTTTTACCCTAGTTAGCATCAATGCAGGTGCCCATTTACTTCTTATATGCAAGATATTCCTAACATGCCTTATAAATACGAAAACATGTGTGTGTGTTTGTGTGTGCGCGCGCGCATGTATGTATGATGTATCATCAAGTTATTTGTGCATTATACACAACAAGAAGAGAAGAAATTACCAGCAGTAAGACGTTGAGTGTAAGAATAACAGCACCTGTTGCGAGTAGTGCAAAAGCCACGGCGAATACTTCAGACTGGATGACAACATAGACAAACATAAGTATCAAGCTTTACTCCAATGATTCCTAAAGTAAATGAAGCTTCATGTAATAGGATATTAGGATGAACCAAAGTTATTTAGAATATTAACTAGGGCTCTAGGTGGCTAATTTGAATTTTCACCCTTAACCATAGTGACAGGTTAGCAGATCAACCAAACTGTGTGACGATATGCACCAGAATACAAGATACACAAATAATAAATCAATAAGTGTGCACAACAAACCTGTACTTACCCCAAAAGATAAAGTACAAAAATACAGTTACATAAATACATTAAAATTAATTCACCTAACAGTAACTGCTTAAAAGTAAGACCGAAAAGCCTTTATCAAGTGAGCAAGAGACATGATGATTATCTGTTTCAGCAAGCATTTAAGACATAAAAAGATGACTATACGTTTCCTAAAAAGTCCAGCTAAAAGTTCTAAATACAAGCATATGTGGCGTGCATATTCACCAGCCTACTGTCTTTTCCTTCACGATGTATAAAAAGGCACCATCCATATAAGGTTTGCTCTAGCCAAAGAATCCACATAATAAGACTGCTATGAAATTCTAACACATAAATGGTCAACCCAGTAATTTATCAGCCATGATATACAACTAGAATATGAATATCCTCTGGTCCGTCCTTCAATATGATGATTAATGAAAAATGTGTTGTATCAAAGATAAGTACGACAAGCTTGGTGTTGGTATATACACATACAGATTCATACGAAAATATATATGCTATATACGATTATGTAGGCTAGAGGTGATGCTCATGAGGTGAAAGCTAAGCAGCAATAATCAACTTAATTACTCATGACAGAAAATGGATATCATGAGGTCATCCTTCCTCAATGCAACTATAGATGCACAATATTCTGTAATATAGAAATACTAAAAGGTTTGTATGTACTCAACGACATTATTAGTTAACTATATTAGGGTAGAGGTGAAGTCTGATGTCTTCATGCAGTGAAAATGATGTGTATCAAGGCTGAATTCCAGCAAACACACGGGTATTAAGAATGAATAACACGAACACAGCCAACAAAAGTCGGCTGTTCAATTAGATAGATGCTGGTTTCGAGTACCAGAAAACTCCTAAACTGGATTAGAGTTCCAGTGACTCCTAATTAGTTCAAAGAACCGACATATAATTTCCTGACTAAACACAGTGGCTGCAAGGCCTTATTAATAGACTTAACCTAACATTAACCTAACTTGGTGAACAAGTAGTTACCAAGAATAAGAAACTATTATTAAAAAAGACACTTAACACCCTTATATTTTTATTATTGCATATCATTCCAACAGATCCATATCATTACTCCCGCCCCCAAAAACACCTTGTCCTCAAGGTGTTGCTTTAAAATCGTGTCGAACATAATTCCAGGATCCCATATCTTTCTTTCTCTTGGATTTCTGGCCACCGGCACTTCAGGCTGTATAAATGTCTTACGAGCATGAGTGAAGGGACCCACTGGTGCTGTCGAAGTTAACTGTGGCTGGGTGGGACCTGACCATGACACGAGTTGTTTATTATACTGTTGATTCCCAAACAAAGCCAATAATTCAGAAAGTTTCTGATCTGCTTCCTCACTCTTTTTGAATGCCTCAGTCAGCCCAACTGATGTTTGGTCAATCCTGGCTAAGTGCGCATCTCTAATGAAAGAGGACGAGATTTCAAGACTACCCATGCTTTTTTTTTCGTCTAACGATACACGGTTTGTGAGATAAAACATTTTGAATGAATTGGTGGAAAAGAGGAGAGAGAAAATAAGAGATCAAAATCAATGGCTAGGATGAGTTCTTTTGTTCATTTTTTTTAAGGGTTCTCAAAATAACTCACCCCTATTTCTCTAAATGTTATAGAGTAGCAAATATTTACAAACTTTAAGCCTAACTTGGCCTCATGGTGACAGGAGTGACCAGCAAGTATAGGAGCTACCAACACAATCATGAAACCAAAACAGTCAAAAATACATCAACACTAAGGACCGCAATGACATGTAACTCACTTAGTGAGGTCTGTAAAAATAAAAAATACCACTCATCCATTGACCATTAGAATTTCAGAGTGTGACGACTATGTGGCTCACTGGTTTCTGCTCGTCGTTCTCTAATATGATGTGACGAACACGAAGGTTTGGCACATCTTTAGTTATTTGCCAAGCATGAAGTATGTAATTGTCCTAGTGAGGTTGTGTCCTAGTGAGGTTAAGTTCCCAGATACCCTAACTGATTCAAAAACCTCCAAGCTCTTCTTTTGTGAGTTAAACCGCTAGCTGCACCCTTGATCTATGCAACACATCAATCAACCAAAAGGTGCAACGTAATCCTAAATTTAACAACTTTCATATGATTTGCTTAAAAATATTATTGTTTTCAAATTAGAAAATAAAATTGGAAGTCAAGTAAAATGGATTAAAAAGTTAATTACTCATTACAAAAGCGATCAAGAAAAAAACGAACGTACCTATGGCCAACGACGAAACCCATTATAATGCCTTTCTGTTCGTCTAACTTATTTCTTATGTCACCTATACATTCTAACGTTACATAATGAATATACCTGCATAATTAGAATATGTATCACTTGAATACACTGACATGAATAATATTGGAAATGATTCAAATTGCAAATGAGGATATCTATCACTTGAAGCATGTAAAAGAACAGGTCAACATAATCTATCTATCCTCTAACTAAAAGAGGGGGCTTTTTCTACACTTGGCACTACCTCATCCCTCCCTGGGGTATTTTCCCTCCTAAAACTTTTTAGTATACATGTTCTTATATTTTTTTTAAATAAACTTAATTAATAATAATTAACTAAAAAACTATTTTATAAATATCTTTTCATCAATTACAATCTTTTTAAATTTACAATTTATCTACTATCCTTAAATATCTTTAAATAACTTATTATATATAATGTTTACAATCACAATTCTTATCATTATTCATTAGTTTTATTTTTATAATTTTTCACACACCTATCTTCTTAAATAAAAAAAAAACGCACGGTATATATTTTTTCTATATCAATTTGATTTTTTTTCATGTTTTCTAATATTTTTGTATTCAATTTTATCAAGATCAAATCACTTGAAATGGTTGATCAATAGTGTTTTTTTTCAATCAACTTATATTTTATAAAACAATAAATATAATTTATTTTTTTATTCATATATTACTTTTGTCATTGCTTTTTAGAATTACTAAGTTATATTTTAGATTGTTTGATTATAAGTATTATTAAAATTGTTTATGAATAAAAATAAAAACGAAATAATTATAATTGTTATATTTTAATTATATAAATATATTAATATAATCGGATACATAATTTGTTTATACAAACTAGAAATCATACAATAAATATTTAGACTTAATAATCGTTATATATAAAGTTGAAATATAATTGGATACCCTTTAATACACAGACTGTATTATTTGTATGAAAAAAAATTACTTTTTTGGATTTTTTTTGTTTCATTTAATGTTAAGAATTTTATTTGTGGTAAATAAATTTATATGGTTTTTTTGTCTGTCTGATATGTATGATACACCTTCTTCTAAGGTTTAGTTTATAATGTTTATTTTCATTTCAAATTTTACTATTTTGGATTGTTTTTTGTTTCATTTATTGTTAAGAATTTTAATTATTTTAAATAATTTTATATGGTTTCTTTTGTTGTTCCCCTATTATTCATTTGATCCTTTGCACGAAATTAGTTTTACATATATTTTGAATCTATCCATCCATCGGACGGGCCTGAAGACTAGTTAGAATGAATATACCAGCATCATAATAGGACATTATATGTGAGATCATACCCTTAAAACCTTAAAACAAAGGAATTTACCACTTTATAATGTCTTGATTTTGTATCTTCCATAGACCTTGAAACTATACCATAAAATGCAACTCTGGAAAAGATTAATCATAAACCCGAAAGCTACAAAGTCATAAAAAGTATACAAATAATTTTTTAAAAAGTCATAATTATTGAACATACCCATTTATCTAATAAGTTTGCCATTTGATAGACCCCCCAATTCTGAAAAATCTCATATGTGGGGGATGTGTGTATTTGGCGGTGGTGGTTGTGGTGAGAGAGGGGGATAGCCTGAGGTGGTTGTTGACAGCGGTAATGATGGAGATTGAAGAACAACTCCCCTTCATAGATGCGATTATTGTTACAATTTGTATTTTTCTTAAATTATAAGGAAACTAATAAGGAAACCAAAAATTAGCAAATCACCATAAATAAATACCAAATATATCAATCACAAATCATTACCAAAACAATTCAAGGCAAAAAATTTGTTGGCAGGGACTCCATTGTTGTTTCCCAGTGGGTTGTCGCTATACACAAATTCAAGTAATTTAGAAACAATAAAAGTATCTGTTGAATGAGTATCACATCTATGCTTACAAACATAATCCAGGACCATAAAGAAAATAAAGAAAATAAGAAGTGATAGTATATGATAACATGCACCATGAATAACAAAATCAAGTATAACATATCACTTTCTCGTAAAATGAAATTATTATGATGCATATCAAAAATCAATACAGGCTAGACTTTTGAAGTTGGTTATCAAAGAAACAACATCAGTGGTGGTAAAAAGTGGATATGGCGATGATGGAGGCGGTTGCGGAAGTGGATGCGGCGTATCCGGTCGGAGGTGGCCGCGGCTGTGAGAAACCACCGACACATAATGAATTAAAGAAATTGAAAAAAAAAATCTATATATACACACACACAATTTAAGGTTTAACATAGGAATTTACTAGACCAAAAAAGATGGAAAATCAGTGTGAGAAATCAATTTGCTGATGGAGATTTGTTGTAATTTGACCACCCGATGATTTAGGTTTGTTGTGGTCCCACCACCCAAACGATTCCTGATGGAGATGATTGAGTGACGGTGGCGGATGGGATTGGTGGCAGGAGAAGGTGGTGCAGATGGTGATGATGGACGGATAAGCGGATGGGGTTGTGATGCTTGATGCCAGTGGCGATGAGGGGGATGTTTTTTAGAGAGGGAGGAGCGTAATAGAGCAGGGGGAGATGTTTTGGTTTGTGTCATGTGTGTTTTTGGTAGAGTATATTTTAGGGGTAAATTGGGTAGATTAAAGGTGTGAGGATAAAATACAACATACGAGGGAGGGGTATTTTTGTCTAGTCAATTCATCATTTGAGATTCTAGAAGGAGGACTCCTCCTTTATTTAGTACTAGAAGAATGCCTGCGCGTTGCGGCGGCGATGGCGATGGACGACGGCGGTGGCTGCGGAGGCGATTGGTTTATGTTGTAAATAAATTAGATAATTATATCAATAGAGAATGATGACTAAATGCTTAAAGAATATATGATAAGAAGTAATAAATATAACACCAACTTTCTATTAGAAGGGTTGGCAAATACCTATAATTTTGAAACCAAAGGTTATAGGTTCAAATCTCTTGTCCCTCAAAAACTTTTTTTAATTAAATAAGAACTTTAGGGGTAATTTTGTCCTTTCACTTCACTTATTTGAGAAAAAGGAGGGGGGTTCCCTCTTTATTAAATAGTATAGAAGTATAGATTATAGATAAATCAAAATACATTTGAAAAATTTTCTTGTGTTAAACTACTTTTTGTGATTATTTACATTTGTTATTACTTGCTTAATGTTCTTTATATTTCGGATCTTTGCTAAGGTTAATTCAAGACTTGTTTCATAAACAAATAGTCTTGGATTACTTAACTTGTTTATTATCGACACAGAGGTCTATACGTTTTAAGTCCATTGTACGCGAAAGTGGACCTAACAACATTGTTTAAATATTTACAGCCTCAAAGATAACACATACATTAAAAATTATTAAAATCAATAAAACGTAAAAATTAAACCGTGTACGTCGGAATAGGAGTAAATGGTGGGGATGTGGTTAATTTACATGTATACCCTTTTATAATTTGTTTTTAATTTAAAGTGTTTAAATAACTTAAATGTAATTAGTGGCTAATATTTGTTTTTACCATTTGTAACAATAAGAACATTCTCACATGATTACATTTCGTAACAATTATATTATATATATATATTAAACACAAACTTTATGAACAGTGAAATAGCCGCCTCCTAGGCAGGCTGCTGTACAGCTGCCTGCTAGCCAGCCTGCTTCATTTTTTTTAAGAAAAACCACCCTGGCTGGCATGCTGCTGCACAGCTGTCTGCTAGCCAACCTGCTTTATTTTTTAAATTCATTTTACTAAACTTTTTAACTTCTCATTTTTACCACTTAACTTTTGTCCTTTTGGGTTTTTTTTATTTAGTCCACAAACTTTTGCCCTTTTTGATTAAACCTCAAAATTTTTTGGCTTTTCTTTTTTGCCCGCTAAAAAACTTTTTCACTTTTCTATTTTGCCCCATAACTTTTGTTCTATTACGAATAGCAAGGGCTATTCTTTATTTTACCGCCAAAGTTTTTAGCTTCATACTTTTGTCCCCTAACTTTTGTCGTTTTGAACAAACTTTATGAACAATGAACCACCATAGCTAGCAAGCTGCAACAACCTGCTTCTTTTCTTTTTTAAACCAACTTTTGTCCTATTAAAAATAGTAAAGTGTGGTTATTCTTGTTTTTACCATCGAACTTTTTAACTTCTCATATTTGCCCCCTAACTTTTGCCTTTCTATAATTTTTGATTTAGTCCCCGAACTTTTGCTCCTTTTGATTTAACCCTCGAAATTTTTGACTTTTCATTTTTGCCCCTAACTTTTGTCCTATTGAACCCCCGACTTTTTTGCTTTTCATTTTTTTTTTTCCCTTTTTTTGTTTTATTATATATTTCTTTTGTATTATTTTTTAACATTTGTTTTTTCATACATTTTTTACATTTGGATTCTGTATTTTTTTTTGAACCCGAACGTGTGGAATTTTTTAAAGATGGTATACAAAAAGACGATAACACCTTTAATATTCCAAATGTCATTAACACACATTACCACTATGAACTAACTTTCTCATGCGCTAAAAACACCAACTAAGTGACGTTCAACGGACCGCGCGGAAACTTGCTAGTTTTAATTATTATAGGAATCTAAAGGGAAAGAGAGATCTGTCGATGAGACAGGGAAACTAACCTATAAAACGACTCCCTTTATTCCTACAAAAACTCTCATTCACACATACCGCTGCCGTCGCCAAAATCACATCGATCTGAAGCATAATAATAATAATAATAATAATCATTATTATTATTATTATTATTGTTATTATTATTATTATCACTTCCAATCAATCATAATTATTATTTATATTAGATATATCCAAGGTTGCGAAATAGCTATGGGTTCTCAAGCGGCGGCGGAAGTTGAGTGGCCGGCAAATAAAGTGAGAAAGACGTTTATAGAGTTTTTTGTACAGAGGAATCATGTTTGTTGGAAATCCAGTCCGGTTGTTCCTGTTAATGATCCTACTCTTTTATTCGCTAATGCCGGTTCGTTTCCCTTTTCGATTATTGAGCTCGGTTTGACTTAATTTATTTTATATTATTTGTTTGTATACGTTGCCGGATTGGGTATTGTTGTTTCTGCGTACTTTAATACATAATGGTTTGTGCCCAATTCATGTTGCTGTTAGATTTATTGAATTTTTGCATATGAATAGTAAAAAGGTCATTATGATCTGTTGATACGCAAAGTGTTGGTAGTAATAATTATGAGTTTACAACTCGGTGGTGATGTTTCGATGTTCAGATATTGAAAGTTCACTTTTTTTGTTTGTTTGTTTGTTTGTTTGTAAGCTACAGGTATGAATCAGTATAAGCCTATTTTCTTGGGTAATGCCGACCCGAACACTCAACTGAGCAAACTCACCCGCGCTTGCAATACACAGAAGTGCATCAGGGCAGGTGGGAAACATAATGATCTTGTTGATGTTGGCAAAGACACTTATCATCACACCTTCTTTGAGATGCTGGGTAACTGGTCATTTGGTGATTATTTTAAAGAGGAAGCCATTGGATGGGCATGGGAGCTTCTGACAACGGTAATGGCTATGTGTCCATGACTTGTTCAACCATCATATTCTTTTTGTTTTTTTAGCTTTAGTACACTTAAGTATTCTTCTTCGTTTTTATTTTCCTATTTACTATCAATATACAGGTTTATAAGCTACCCTCTGATCGAATATATGCTACTTATTTTGGTGGTGACAAGAAATTGGGCCTTCCTGCTGATACCGAAGCTAAATGCATATGGCTAAAGTATCTGCCTCCTGCACGAGTTTTGCCATTTGGGTGTAAAGTATGTATTTTTTGATTATTTCATTCAATTTCTTATCTTATTAGTATTCGGTTATACAACTGAAGGTTGCAGTTTCGACCCATTTACTTATGACCCTAGTCAACTTGAGCTCTTTTTCTATTTTTATTTACAACGGTCAATGAGAAGATTAGCTTAAAAGTAAACATGCTAAATTTAAGTATAGATTAAGACCCATGGGCTATATTTGGAATAGGTGCCTTGGGGGTGTGTGCATATATCAGGTTTTTCATATCCTAAGTTGTCTTTTGCAACACATGTCAAATTGGATGTAGTTGCTGGAAGTATTTTTTTTAATGCATAATTAGTCGCTATATTTCTATAATTAAAATCTAGATCGTTGTTGTAATAGTGTATTCTTTGTGATCATATTTTACACAGTTGTAAATAAGGGGGAAGTCAAGCCTGTAAAAAAAGTTACTCGTTTTGGCCCGCTTATTTTACAACCTCTTGAAGCATTACTTTGCAGTAATCATTCATGCTTTTTTACTTGTTTAATTTTTGTGGCAGGACAACTTTTGGGAGATGGGTGATACTGGACCTTGTGGACCCTGTACTGAAATACATTTTGATAGAATTGGTGGTCGTGAGGCTGCAGAGTTGGTAAACAATGATGACCCTACTTTGATTGAAATATGGAATAACGTGTTTATTCAGGTAAAGCTCCTGAAATTTGTCTCATAGGCTTTTGTTCCGGTTAGGACAGGTAATCATACATTTTCTAAAATTTTTAATTTTTTTTCCTACAGTTTAACAGGGAAGCCGATGGCTCCTTAAAACCGCTGCCTGCCCAACATGTAGATACTGGCATGGGTTTTGAAAGATTGACTTCAATCCTTCAGAACAAGATGAGCAACTATGACACTGATCTGTTCATACCTATATTTGATGCCATCCAACAGGTAATATAAAAATGCATACATGAATTTTTCTTATGTGTTGGTTTCAGTGTGTGTTTACTTAACTTTATCTGACGGCATTTGGGCAGGCAACTGGTGCTAGGCCGTATTCAGGCAAAGTGGGGCCAGATGATGCAGATGGAATTGATATGGCTTATAGAGTTGTTGCTGACCATATCAGAACTCTTTCATTTGCCATTGCAGACGGTTCTCGTCCAGGTTGCTATGACGACATGATCTGTTTCACATTACTGTTTCATAGCATTAAAAATCTTTTTTCTCTATCTCTCATAAAATTAGCATTCGTGTGTGTTGTTCTATCTTTACCTCGAAAGTAATATTACCACTTGTGGTTATAACTTGCGACAACTTTATGATAAAGTTATTGTCTTATAGGCAATGATGGGCGCGAGTATGTTCTGCGACGCATTCTTAGGCGAGCCGTACGGTATGGGACAGAAGTATTGAAAGCGCAACAAGGATTTTTCAATGGGTAGATATCAAAATATTCTTCAATTCACATATTTTATGTAGTTATGTACATGTTTTCTTTTTACTAGAATTCATTAATACACTTGTACATAGATCAAAATGCCTGTTAGTATCTGTAATTATGGTAACTTTTTGTCATGATATAACCAGATTGGTGAAAGTTGTGGTGGATGTTATGGGCCATGTGTTTCCTGAACTAGAAGAACAAGAGAAACATATTAGAGAGGTCATAGCTGAAGAGGAAGCAAGTTTTGGGAGGACATTACTTAATGTAAGTTTGAGCTATTGTTTTTAACCTTTTCTAATGATTGAATCATACAATTAATCTGTTTTACACAGAAAGGGTAGAGTTAGAGTTAACTTATGGATATTCGCACTTTTTCATAAATTTAGAAAACATATTTACTGGGTATATTCCTATGTTGATCGAATTTACAAGATATATGTAAGGACTAAATGCCCTTGGTTGTTTATAGGGAATTGAGAAGTTTAAGAGGACTGCTCAAGATGTTAAGGGAAAGAAATTTAGTGGGCAGGCAAGTTTTTATGTTTCTTGTATCTATCTTATTATTCTTCTTATTGTTTATGATTCAATACTTATTCGTTGATAAGTATGTTGGCACTTGCTCAAAGTTATCATTTTTTATCACCTTATGATATTACGATGGTTTAGAATTTTTTCATTTGTTTGTTCATGTAAGCACCTAAATTTTTTTATTGGACGTAATTCCATTAACATCTAGGTTCTTAGTTGTCTGATTTCGTTTCTCTTTTTGAACAAATAATCTTGGTTGCAGGATGCATTTGTGTTGTGGGATACCTTTGGATTTCCATTGGATCTTACTCAGGTGTGTGGAAGGTTTTTTTGGCTTGCTTCTTTACATCTTTTTAACATTTATTGTATCATAAAAATAAAATTTTCCTATTCCAGTTGATGGCAGAAGAAAGAGGGCTTGAGGTTGATGTTGAGGGTTTTAATACTTCTATGAATGAAGCTAGAGAAAGGTCCAGGAATGCCCAGAATAAGGTTAATCATTTTGCTTTTATATCATTTTTTTTGGATCCAACTATCCATGAAAAAATGAGGCTGATTTATAATTATTCTTGTGTTTACTGCAAATTGTTATTTAAAATGGCAGCTATCTTGCTAAGCTTCTCCAATTCTCTTAACATTTCACTTGTATCTTGTATTTTCATAGGGTACTGCTGTTGCGATTGTCATGGATGCAGATGCTATTTCAGCACTGCATAAGAGAGGCGTGGCTATAACAAATGATAGTTTTAAGTATACATGGTTTGAGGTATGTAGACGCTGTAAACTTACATATTTTGCCAACTTATCATTAAGCATTTATAAGGATATTTTTGTAAGGTTATTGTATGTCTAATTTAGACATAGGTGTTCCAATCTGTTGCTAAGAATATATTATCTTATGAGGTGGGATGATGAAGAATGTTGTCATTTTAACTGATTTCAGCACCACGAAAGTGTAATAAAAGCGATTTATACGGGCCGGGAATATGTTGAACATGCTGATGTTGGCGTCGATGTTGGTATAATACTTGAGAGCACAAATTTCTATGCTGAGCAAGGTGGACAGGTTAGTGCCGGATATTCTCCAAATTCGGTGAGCCATATAATGTGGTTGAAGCATGTGCTTCAAATTCTGACATGGTTTACCGGGATTCTAGATATTTGATACTGGACAACTTGGAGGACCTTCTGGACCATTTGAAGTTATCGACGTTCAAGTTTATGGTGGTTTTGTGGTTCATCTTGGTAAAATTACCGGGTCTGCCAAGTTTCATGTGGGCGATAAAGTTATCTGCAAGGTAAAGAGGCTGACATATGTTGTAGATTTTGTACTTATGGTTAGAGGTGGTTATTTTGATCCACTTACTAAATAATGAGTTGATTTGGTTGTGTCATAGTTAACATGTCAAAAGGGTTCGCTAAAAAGAATAAGCATAACGTTTTGACCAAATAAGTTTTGGGCAAGTTGGACCAAACCCACTTTGAGCCGGTGTCTTACCCACCCATTATGTGCTTGTGCCGTCTTGGAACTTGTTTAACAATTTCGAGATCTTCTACAGGTTGATTATGAAAGACGTCAGCTAATTGCTCCTAACCATACCTGTACACACATGTTAAATTTTGCACTCAGGGTAATCTAAAAACGTCACTTTCATTATCTTTATTGACAGATTGGTCATATTTGAAGGTTTAACATTGCAATATTTTTGCAGGAAGTACTTGGAACTCATGTTAACCAGAAAGGATCCATTGTTCTTCCAGAAAAACTAAGATATGACTTCTCCCATGGTATGCTCATTAGTACAATAGTATTTTATCATTTTTGCCTTTTTTTGCCACCACAGTAGTGTATATTTACTTGAATTCTTTTACAGGTAAGCCTGTACAGCCGGAGGAACTTCGCAGAATTGAAGCTATTGTGAATGAACAAATTAAAGCTGAATTAGATGTTTCCGTGAAGGAGGCAAGCCTTGCTGATGCAAAGCGAGTAAAGGGGTTGCGAGATGTTTTTGGTGAAGTGAGTGGTCTGAGTGATATGTTTCTGTTCATTTGTAACTAATATTTTCTGTAGAAGTGACATTTTGGGAAGGGGCTGGTGGGCTAGATGTGAAACCTTGTTTTTTTTACTGGTTGGGTTGACCCGTATAATTCATGATTACAAATATAGGGGTTGGTTATTGTAAAACAAGTATTAAGGTAAAACAAATAAGATAAAATCTTGACCATTAGATCTTGATAAAGTTGATGCATGAAGATTCATAGAGCACAAGTGTATACACTGATGCACGAAGATTTTCATGATGCACAATGATTTTCAGTTAAGCAAAAATGATTGTTTAATATGTTTTATTTTAATACTTGTTTTATGTTAACTAGAACCTACAAATATATTATTTTAGCTGTAATCTTATTTTTTGGAAATCATTTAGGCATTTTTTTGGGCATTTTTGGCACTTTTGTTTCGTCTTTTTTCATGCGTATTTATGTTTGATTTTACTCTTTTTAGATAAAACTTTAACCAAATCAAGCCATTACAAGTAAAAGGCTGGTAACTTTTTTTATTGGTACAGGTGTATCCTGATCCTGTTAGGATTGTTGCAATTGGTCAACAAGTGGATGATCTCCTTGTCGATCCTGAAAATGAAAAATGGTTATCTATATCTGCAGAGCTCTGTGGAGGTACACACATTTTCAGTATATCTGATTTTTACAAAGCTCCCCTTCTTCATGATATATATTGAACTCTAAAAACATTCTTAGGGACCCACATTTCAAATACAAGAGAGGCGAAGGCATTTGCACTTTTGTCTGAGGAAGCAATTGGCAAGGGGATTCGAAGAGTTACTGCTGTAACGACAGATCATGCTCTTGAGGCTATTAAGAAGGCTCAGGAACTTGAGCTGGAAGTTGACCTGGCATCGAAATTAGAAGGAAGCCTTCTTGCTAAGGTTGGCTTTTTTAGTGTATAGTAATACATGGGGGAATGTTGTTGCGTTTATTTCTAGTAGGCAATTTGTTCTTTTTTTTACTCATCTCTAATGGGTCAAGTGCTCAAGTATTATGCTTGAAATTTTTTTTCCCTAAACAGAAATGGGTCAATTGGTAAAATGGGGTGAGAGCCACGTGAAGGGTATTCACATAGTTGCATGAATAAAAATCTTATAAATTGCTTTATCACAGCTATCAAAGGCGCGAGGCGCACTCAATGGGCAAAGGCCTCTAATTCGACCTAGGCGAGATGCAATAAAAGCGCAGGCCCGGGGAAAAAGCACATTTAAGTAAAAAAGAAATGCCATTCAAATAACCAAAAACCATTCAAGAAGCCACAGAACATTCAACCAAAAACTTTGAAACAAATGATAATTGAGAAGAATTCAGTTAAAGAAGGTAGTTTGTGCTGAAACATGGCTGTAGTAGTATATTGAGGAAATATAAATACAGAAGAGAAAAATAGAAGAAATCATGGCTGACCTGAGTATAATATAGATGAATTTGCAGGTTTATGTTGAAAAACTGAAGGTGCAAGGTAGTTTCAATAAAAATTTAAATGCTCTTGGGGATAAATATGGCTGAAACTGAACCCATAAAACGCTCCTTTTCCATGATGGACTTGGGCTTAGGGTACCAAAGCGCCCTTAGTGGGCATTGCCTGCGCTTTGCGCCTAGCCGCAGTAAGACGCTTTTAATTACTATGTGCTTTATTAGGTAACTTGTGATCATTATTTACCACATTAATTATTTTTGCGGATTTGATAGCGAGTGTTTAGGTATAGCCTGCCAGACCATCAGGTTTCAAATATCACCCAACCAACCTGGCCGAGGCTTTTGTTTAGCATGTTTAATATTACACATATTTTATACGTAGCATTCTATTTTCATCTTATCTGTGCACAGTCCAAATTGCAGCGTTGTCACTTCTTCTTGAGACTTGGTCTATGCTTTTATTTGCTCATGCTATTTTTGTTTTGTTTTGTTTTTGAAATTCTATGATATCTGACATGTACATTCCTTCTATTGTTCCAGAAAGTGAGCTGGTTAAATGGTCAGGTAAACTCCGCTGCAATTCCAACAGCAAGAAAGGCTGATCTTGAGGCAAAAATGGATATTCTTCAGGTAAGATATTATTCTTTATAGTGACTATAGAGCGCTCTCACACACTTGTCACCTATATCTACTATTAATGGTTGATAATGGACCGTGTGATTTTTGATTTCAGAACCAATTAAAAGAAGCAATAAAGAAAACTAAGGAGGAGAACAAACGTAAAGCTGTTGAAGCTGCCACTAAATCAGCAGAAGCTGCCGCTTCTGAGGGCAAGGCCTTTTGCATTGCACTTGTTGGAGTAGGATCGGATACTACTGCTATTCGTGAAGCAGTTGTTAAAGTCATGAAGCAGAGGGTTGTTTGAAAACTTGGGCTTTGTGGTTGTTTTCTTAATACTTTAATTTCCTAAACGTGGTTTGTTGGGTGGACAGGGAATGGCAGTGATGATTTTCAGCACCGATGAACAATCGAAGAAGGCCTTAGTTTGCGCTGGGGTGCCAGTCAACAGCGATCAAAGCAACCACTTGAAGGTTAAAGATTGGCTGGATGCGGCACTCGATCCTCTAGAAGGCAATGGTGGTGGAGGGAAAGGCGGTCTTGCTCAAGGCCAGGTATGATAGATTCAATATAGATAGGTTGGTTGTTATTTCAGTCTGATTCATATCCATTCGGCCCATTAACTATTTCAGCCTGATTCATATCATATCATTCAAATGCTTTACTTATGAATGGGTTGACATGGGTTTTATTTTCTCTAAAGGGTGAAATGGTAAAATATAAAAAATGTCAGCAATAATGGTTCAGAAGTTTTCTAAGGCTATATTTTAATATGTCAAATCTTTCAGATGGTTCTTATGAGTTAGATTATGATTAAAGTTACCAATAATTTATGATCATATTTGACACATTAATGATATTATATTATTATAGAAAGTTGAAATCTTGTGTCCAGAAATGGTCGACCACCATCAGCCTAATCTGTACAAGATGATGACTGTTTGACCTGAGCTTGCCCATTTTGCCATGTCTACGCTTAATATCCTTAATTTATATGCTCATTCATGTTGCTATATGCTTCTTTTCAGGGACCTGGCATAAATCATGTAGATGAAGCAATTGATGTTGCTAAATCATTTGCAGCACTGAAACTAGGCTGAAAAGCATAAGTTTGTGGTGTTAAACACAAACAATTTTCTCATTTCAACTAGGAATCTCGTAATGGGCATGCTATGAGTTCATATAGATAGGTTGGTTGGTTGGTTGATGTGTATTGTTGCTATTCAATGCCGTTAGTTAGTATCCTGAATTCTAATATATATATATTTATTTATATAAAATGATTGGACGTGGCATCATTTTTTGTTATATCAAGGTCTAGTGTGGTTAACTGATGGTCAAGTTTTTAACATGCTTCTAAAATGTGAACTTGTTTAGTTGAAGGTCACACCTTGTAATAAGCAAGTGCAAGTTCAATATTGAAATGTCACATTTTTGAGCCTGCAGTTACATTTGACAAAAAATTATTCTTGCGGAAGAAGTGAACCATGTTTTTTAATAACTAGAAAGTTCGGTGCTGCCTGTTAGTCGCCGTCGGTGTTTGAAGTGTGTTTTGTTACTTAGCTGGATGTTTTTGACGTGTAAGAAAGTTGGTTCAGGTGGAAATGCGTGTTTATTGGCATATGTGTGTTATTGCTATTTTGTATACTATTTTTAAAAAATCAAACATGTTCAGGTGCAGATAAAAAAAATTCAAAGTTGAAATGTAGAAAATTATAAAAACCACATGTTAACAAAATAAATACAAAATGAATATATAATAAAACAAAAATTACAAAAGAGAAGGAAAAAAAAGTAGGATAAAAACTAAATATTTTTTTTCAAATATTTAATGATTGTATTACTTTATTGAAATTTACAAATAAAAAAAAAGTATTATTATTGTCTACGGAAGATATAAAAAATCAAAATATAATATTAATTATTAATTTTATTAATTTTAAAAATACACAAGTTAATCTTTATGGACAAATATATTTTGTATAAATATAATTTGAAGCACTAAATTCTAGTGTAATCAATATCTTATTGCGTATGGAGTTTCATGTGGTCTTCTTTTAGTTATTTTTACTAATATATTAAAAGAGGATTGAAACATTGATCAATATATGTCATAATATTTAAACTATAAATTTTGTTACTTTACTTCTTGATGAATTAACAACTGATACTTAGATTGACCCAATTTATAGTTTTGTTGTACCTTAACAAGCAAAATAACTAACATAAATAAAAGTATAAAATTTTTAATAACAAACACAAAAGACATTATACAATTAACTTAGTTAAATGATGTTTTGCATACATTTAACTAACTATAAAAAAGAAGGGATTTGCTAACTAATGCCCCGGGGCACTAGTTATGCTGCATTCAATTAAGTCAAATTTTCCTTAAATATAAAATAATGTATTTATGTTTCATATAAAAATGGTAATTATCAGATTGAATTAATGAATATTAAATGTAATTTTTGATAATTAAGAAAAATTCGACTTCATTGAATGCACCATAACTAGTGAGTTAGCAAATCCCAAAAAAGAATTATACTTTAATTAGTATCTAACAAATTTTATAAATTACATTAAAAAAAACCGTACGTCGCTCACGAGTATTAGAACTAGTTGAATTATAAATTATAAACTCTTCGATCTCGGCATAAATACGAAAACAAAGAAACCATCTATATGGTGGTTTATTATTCTTCTAGATACATAAACAATTGTTAATGTGATGATAATAACTAGACTCTGTTTTGGATTTCTTGGTCGATGGAAACAAATTATTTTGTTTCTTACTTGTGTTCGACTAATTAAAGAGAAGTAAGCTTTGAGCTTTTGACTTTTGATGATTCAAGATCTAGCGATCTCTGAGTATTGTTCGACTTGTTGTGTGTGAGATCATAGAAGATTTTTACTTTAAAACCTAATTCGTTAGTCGCGTTAAAATGTTACTTCTTTGGTCAATTCACAACAATAAAAGGTAATCAAGTTTATTTATTTGTTTATTATTTATGTTAATTAATTGTATGCTATACGTGCGTTTAATATGTTATATTCCAACACTAGTTGTTGACCCGCCCATTTAGTATTACATTTTTACGTGTTAATACATGACTTAATATGCCCATTCACATATATACAAATATGTATAGCATCAACCGGTAAGGAATTATTTTTAAAAAATACGGTGAAACAGAAAGCATGAATTGGTACAGCATGAATTGGTACAGAATGCACAAAAATCGTGGTGTACATGCCTCCACCCACAATACGATGCCTTAAAGCAAATGTATGCTTGGACAAGACTTAAGACGAAGCCCACAAAGTCAAAATTATTCACAAAATATCTATATGTATTATATAAACTAAATGACTCCTCCCTCATTTTCTTAAAAAAAACTTGATCTCCTCTAATTACTCCTACGCTTTTGGCAAAATGTACAGGTCCGGTGGACTGGGTGACGGGTCAAAACAAGTCCGGATCAAAATGGGTACAGGTCCATACAAGCAATTTTAAAAATAACATCAATTGGGTTCGAGTCATAACAGACCAGGGTCAAAACGGGTCATTTCAAAAATGAGTTTCTTGTACAAATTTTTTTATTTTATTTTATGAAAAATAACAACATATTTTTAAGTTTTGAAATACAATATTTAATATTAACTATTTATTAAATTTAATAGAAATTACTATCCCTAAAGATGGGACTCAGTAACCATGTGCAATGTAAAATTATATATGGAAAGAAACCAAAAAGTTAAAAGTAAAAAAGATGTGTCTTCTTCCTCTCGTCGCTGGCTTATTTAATTCAAGGTATTGATAAGAAAAGTTTACGTTTATATATATGGATTGTGTGGAGTCTTGCTTGTCGATGCCTCGATGGTGTTGCCATGGATTTTCCGGCCGCCGTTGACGGTGTTGAGTGCATGTGTTGCCATTGGCTCACTAAGAGTATATCATCTCCAACTCGGCTAACAAAGACTCGCATTTCACTCCGATCTCTTACTTTTTGTATGAGACATTCATAATGGACCGTTAATGCCTGAATTGCCCAATTAGACCCGGAGTTCTTAAGGGTGCACTTGCGATCCGCCCATTTTCACCCCTTTAGATAGTTAAAACCACCCAAACATACCCAAACTTTATGATAAATCACCCGAATTGCCCAACAATATACATATGGGTATTGTTTCCGACTAATCAACTATACTCGATATTTTAAAATCTCTACTTATATACCTATAATGATACTCTTAATAAAATTAATTTACATCTACCTCTTAACTCTTAAAATAACTACACTATCTCGTTTTACATTGATAACATTTAAATTAACGGCTTACACTACTCACTGCCACCGCCACCACGACCACCAGTCGTCATGACCACCACCAACCTCCGTCGCCACCACCGCACGACGCTACCACCGCCGCCGCATTGCGCATCTAGTTTGGCATATAAATGCATCATATTCACTCGAATATGTTTAATCATATTTTCAGCTCGTCATTTTCGATCTCCATCACAATAATCAGTGAAGTCCCCAAAAGAGGGACAAACGGATAAGTAAACAAATTTACGAGCAACGGAACACAACGCATACAAGAAGAAGCCAACACAGAATTTACTAACACTGGATATGGAATCCAAGGCCTATCACCTCTGATCGAAATCAGCTTGTTTGCAACAATTTGAAATACAAAGACGAGCAAACGTATGGATCTTATAGAAGATGTCTTCATTCATGATCGCCACTTTCTCCTAAGAAAGCATGGACCAATCTGTTCCTCCAATTCCCAAAAATCCATAATGCTACCAAAGAAGAAAAAAAGAAAAAAAAAAACACTATGAACTAAAACAAAAACATTATCCGAATAATCGAAAATGAAGCAAAAGGCACCCAAGAAATTTCGACAAGGCATCGTTACCGTGATTCAAAATGCTTAGTACCGATATGAAAATCAAAGGTATAATATTTAAGAAAGAGTTACAGCAAACTAGTTCAATTTGATTAACTTTTCACTAATTTCTGAAATCAAATCTTTAGAAGCACTATGTACTTTTCATACCAGATTCCTTAATCAAATGAATCATGCAATCTCCAAATCCGCAGACCTTAGAGGCATCCTGTTTCTCGAACAACTGTTCAGGTAATTAACAACAGACGTAGAAATGTGTTATACGCATGTATATATAATTAGCTGGTCAAGAAAGAAAAACGGTTTGCACCTTTTTCCTTTACAAAAGTGATTTTCTGGCATGGTTGATCTCGGGATAACGCTGTCAATAGGGAATCCAAGTCACTAAAGTGTGTTTTGGCTTTTGAAGAGGAAGACAGAATAGCCTGAATATTAGAATGGCCTTGATGATCTTCTTGTTGAGGTAGCTTCTCATGTGTGGACTGAAAAATACGTAATAACTAAAGAATGTAATAAAGGAAATAGAAATATATGTATTTAAATGTGGCATATAAAGAGAATCTAAACCATGAAACTGTATTTACCTTGACCACAAGTTTCCTTTCATCCAAATCAATGGAAGAGTAGTCTGCTACCAAAGTTAAAGACTGAGGGCGGCAACACCAAAGTACAGCATCCACAACAGCCACATAAAGGAGAAACTCGTTTGTGGCTTCCACTACCAGCTCAACATGCTCAAGTTCATAAGGTTGCGACTGGGCTGCCTTCAGCTCCTCAACATCTATAGAATTCTGCAAAATAAATTGTAGATACAACTTAAAAGTTGGGATAATATTTATATCATTGCTTTGGAGCAAGTCAAAACACATAAATGGATGATCATCAAATAAATGAAGTCGGGTGGATAAAATACAGTGCTGATATGCAACTTCAGAACTTTAAATGCGTTTTTCTCCTCCAAAAATCGCTTCAATTTCAAGAACCAAAGAGTGTCAATGTCATCCTTAGGGTAACACTCAAGACGTGGTTTTGACACAACTAAATTCCTGGCCCCATCAATTCGATCAGGCACTCGCCATGGATTCCACAAACTGGAATCAGGCATGTATCTAAATAAAAGCAAATTGGGGGTATTGATCTCAATATCCTCGAAATCACACTGGGAATGTAGCATCAATGCAGTCAAGGAGTTGCTTGACAACTTCAGCTTGTTGCAATCTTCATGGG